>NTMA01000130.1:0-99147 GCA_002917075.1 Hawksworthiomyces lignivorus | reverse complement strand
TAACCCAGCCGCTATGGCCTTTGAGCGTCTGCCGGTGTACACCCGTCGCCGCGTCCCAGAGCCGTACGGTCTGATCGTCAGAAGCCGACACAATCATCTTGCCGTCTGGCGAGAAGGCCACAGCATTAACCGAGTCGCTGTGGCCTTTGAGCGTCTGCCGGTGTACACCCGTCGCCGCGTCCCAGAGTCGTACGGTCTGATCGTAAGAAGCCGACACAATCATCTTGCCGTCTGGCGAGAAGGCCACAGCACTAACCCAGTTTCTATGGCCTTCAAGCGTCTGCAGACAAGCGTTCCAATCTGATATCATTCTTGATTTCGATAATATCCAGTCCGGTTCTTCTTTTTTAAAGAGCTCTTTAATCAAGCTGTGCTCGGGACTGAACACGAGTGCTGATACATAAACCTGCAATGGAGCAATCTCTATCGACGGTCTGTGAAAAAGAATAAATCGACGCGCGTCTCGCAGTAGGTTTGCCAGTTGTCGCCCTTTCTCGTCTTTCTATAATTATGTTAGACAGTCTTTGATAAATACGTAGTAATTATAACTCACTATTAAAGCTTCAAGTTTGTATATGGCATTGACTCCCGTCGATATATCTCGTAATAAACTCAAAGACTCTAACCAATATAGGTATTTCTCTTTGAGGAATTTATGAACAACGTTGTCATCTTGCAGATCTTTGTTGTCATCCATTCTCTCTTTAAGAATCGAGTCGTTGAGGTGGTCAACCCAGTAAGTACATGAATACCGAATTAAAGACAATGGATCGGGATTAGGCAATAAAACTTGATCGATGGAATATCCTGGATCATTTAAATTGTACATATCGCGTCGGAGGGTACTTAACAAAGCTTGTAAAGACCTCGAGAAAAGAGTATAGTGTTGATGCACGATACCCGAAGGAAAGATTTCGCTACATGTATTCTGAAGAAGGAAATCTTTGGCTGATTGATGCACAAAGTAAATGACCTCTTCTCGAAGAGCCAAGAAAGAACCACAAGAGCTAATGATATCTTTCAGGTCGTCATAGTCAAAGTCCTCGAGCGACTCAGAAAGGACTTTCAACTGCTGTAAAGAAACAGGACGGTATACAGCCGAAACAAGAGCCAAGATCTGCTTACAAAGGCCTTCGTCATTCGAATCATTAATTTGATCCATCATTCGCCGGTAGAGAGGACCCAGCCCTGGTGGGAACGACTTCAACTTGGCAAGTGTGTGCCGCTTTCGGACCTTAGGGTCAGCGAGTTCTTGACAGACCAAGGCCACCCAGAGAAAGGTACCGTCGGCATTGTTAACCAAATGGCATTGGACAGCGTTCTTTGTTTCCATATCGTAGTTCTTAAGGTCTGTCAGTTCTTTCACCTTGTGTCTGACGTATGCGCCAACTGCTTGAGAGATCGAGTCCTCATTCAGCTCAAGGTGTAGCTTGACCTTCTGCCTCGCCTTGTTCAAGACCTCCTCGATTTCTAGCCAATTGCGGCTAGACACAATCCATTTGACAGGAGAGGGTTTTGCAATAAAGCCAAGAAGTTGACGTCGATTCGTTGTGCATTCGTCGAGGGCGTCAATAATCAGAACCGTACTTTTCGATCTTGGGTCCTCGAGTATCGCTGCCAGTATCTTTGACAAAGCTTCCCAGGCGTTTCCATCCTCAAAAAGCTGCCTACCCGCATGGTCGTAGCGCTCCTGAACATACGAGATGAGTGCCGGCTGTTGGAGGACTAGTAGGTAGATGAGACCGCGTAACACGGCCACCGCATTGCTCAGTCGTACCTCGGTGGCCTGGCAGAAGAAATAAGAGAGGTGTTTGCCCAATGCCTTCTGCAGCTCAGTGATGATTCCGCAGAGCAGCATTGTCTTCCCCTTGCCAGGATCGCCCTTAATCCATAACAGCTGGCTTTGTTGACCGTCTCGCCATTGTTGGAACTCGGCGTTTTCGAGGATCCAACAATATGAATCCTCTAACAAACCACCTTTAGTATCCTCAATGCGTTTCTTGTCATCACGGGGATCGGTGATACGTAGGTCTTGGAGGCATCTATTCAACTTGTCAATCTCCTCCTCAAGCCGACTAAACGCACTCGCAGATCCTTCTCCATATCGAAGGGGCATTTCAACGTCAAAAATACCAAGTAGTGAGTACGCTTTATCTTCTTCGACCTTCGTCTGACGGCTTTCCATCCATGAAAATCGCTCTTTGTTACTAAATTGAGACAAAGGTGCTCCTTTCAGCGCTTCAACAGGAATTCCCGTGATTTTATAGATGCATTGTCTCAGGGATCGTTTGTCGCCAAGTTTCTTCCATTCCAGAGAGAAGAATTCGACGGAAGCAGGGGCAAGGAGCTCTTGGAGGGTCCATCCCCGGGTAAACCACTTACTTTGTCGAAAAACCGACTCCCAAGGATACTCTGAGACCGCTCCGTTTGTATCCTGACTCGTTGACACATCTCGTAGATAGACGTAGCACTTCTCCGCGTTCTGGTACCAACGAAACATCGAGTTAATAGCTTTCTGAAGCTCGGCGTTATTCGATTTATCGATGCAGCAGGTATCCACCCAAAAGTATCCTAAGCCATCGCTTTGGGCTTGTTGTGCGCAGAATTGGATCTTGGCATAGCCGGTCTTGCTTTTTCCAGGACCATCTATCATGTCTTGAAAGGTGATCTCTTGATCATCCTCCCAAGTGTGCGAAAGGATTGCATAAGGAGGGGTCGCCTCATGATCCGCGAAATCCTTGGTAAAACTGAACTCGCCAGTGTCACGGCGTTGCAAAAGACGCATTGTTTCGCATGCGGCTGGACGAGGCCGATAGGAATGGATCTCAGTCAGGTTGAAACGTAGCAGCCTTGGTGAACAGATAATAACTCGCTCATCGGAGGAAAATATAGCACTGCCTATCGAGGTTAGCAAGCGGACAGCGTACAGGTTTCCGAGTTATGCCAGCGAACTACATCTGAAAGTAAGGCCCTACATGAGTGCTGCGAGCCGAATCTGATGTGCCTTGCAGAGAATTGCGGGCTATTGTAGAAATTACGCTAAATTCGAGAGCGAATGCTCATTTTTTGGTTCATAGTAAAACTCCGCCAATCCACCAAATACATGTGTACGAGACGTTGCTCAGTTAAGTTTCCATTCGAGCGATGTCGTGTTTTAGGCTAGGCCGTCAAGGGAGCAATTATTCAGATGTAGGATGCTGTGGTTCAATAGGAAAATAGTGGTGGTCGATAGATCAAAGAAAGTAGGCTAAGAAGTGGTTCTCGTGGAGTAAGAGAGATAATATATCGTGCCTATGTAGGTTGATACAATTTCATCTCTCATCGGCAAGGCTGCGGACTAAATAACGGCGGGAGCCGCCCAAGGGGATGAGCCCCAAATCATTCTTAGTTGGGCACCAGCCCCGCTTCACGGCTCAACTTGGACAAATAGTTCCTCCATGGCAGTGCACATCACTGACATCTTAGACAGAAGTCTTCTGGTTCGCATGTTACAAAACTATTCCAAGGGCAAAAAAAAAAAATAGTCTAGGTTCGGTTCAGTAGAATTTATAACCTTGCTTTTCATGGCAAATTCGAGGGATAGAAAAAAGAAGCATCGCAATCTACCGTACAGTTCATAACCCTCCCCCTTAAAAAAAAAAAAAAAACTACAGAGAAAACATGTCTTCCTTTTATCCCACTTGATATACTCAATCTACCCAGACACAAATGCAAGATGCAGGAGTTTCGTCGCTTCAACTTATTGATTAGTAGCTTTGTGCGTCGGCGTAAAGTGTTGTCTCTTTTTTTGGTATTGCTGGTGTCGGATAGACGATGAAGTTCAAAATCTGGATTCTAACTTATGCATTCGCGCGTTTTCTTTCACTCGCAAAGATCTATTCTATACATTTTTTATTTTATTTTTATTTTTTATTTTACCACAACGGCAGAAAAGTTTGCTCAGCATATGTATTTATGATGATGGTTAATAAGAATTTACGTGTCTGCCAAAAGAGTTGCGCCACTCATCACCTGAAAGGGGATAACTAGAACTTTTCTTCGTCGACTCAATCTGTAATCTGTTTTGACGTCAGTCCACCAAATTTTATCAACGTGTCTGTAGCGGTGAAGCACTTGTGTATCCTGCGGACTCGACGTCTGATCTTTATTTCTTTGAATCCTAGGGGGTGTAATTTTAAAATTTTTGGAAAAGGCAAGTCGTGCCGTGTGCGAGTGACACATATCGCCTTAGCCATGCCTGCCGTTGACTCGGCGATTCTGGACGCGCTTGGCCTAGAACCCAATACAGCGACCATCCGCTCTCATGGCGGGTCCGGCTTCTCTTCCACCTTTCAGCTGACCGGCCACCTCCGTGGTGACACTCACGACGATGGAGAGCTGCGGCAGTATTTTGTCAAGACGGGTGCGGGTGCGGACGCCGCCGTTATGTTCCGGGGCGAGTATGCCTCGCTCAACGCCATCGCCGATGCCGTGCCCCACTTCTGCCCCCGCGCGCGCGCCCACGGAGCCTTGCGCGACCGACCGGGAGCGCACTTTTTGGCCACCGACTTTCTCGAGCTCGGCGGCGGGGCTGGCGGTGGGGGCGGTGCTGGCTCGGGTCGGTCCTTTGCCTCCAAGCTGGCGGAGCTCCACACCAAGCTGGCGCAGGATACCGGCGCGCCTCCCGGCAAGCCGTTTGGGTTCCCCGTGCCGACCTGCTGCGGCGCCACCGTGCAGGACAATGCCTGGCGGGCGTCGTGGGCCGAATTCTACGCCGACGGCCGGCTGCGGGCCGTCCTGCGCGCCTGCCTGAGCAACAACGGCGGGCCCGACGCCGCGCTGACCGACGCCGTCGAGCGCACCGCCGCCGTCGTAGTGCCGCGCCTGCTGCGGGACGGCCACCTGCGGCGCAGCGCGCAGCTGGGTGGCGGCAACGTCGTGCCCGTCGTCGTGCACGGCGACCTCTGGAGCGGCAACCACGGGCGAGGCCGGATCGTGGGCGCGGCCGGTGGCGGCGGCGGCAGCGGCAGCGCAGAAGAGGGGGTCGAAGAAGTCGTCTACGACCCGGCGTGCGTGTATGGGCACGCCGAGTACGAGCTGGGCATCATGCGCATGTTCGGCGGGTTCGGCGCCGGCTTCTGGCGCGAGTACGGCGCGCTGGTGCCCAAGGACGAGCCGGCTGACGAGTGGGAGGACCGGCTTGCGCTGTATGAGCTGTGAGTCTACGCTCCGCCGAACCTACGCGGCTGCTTTTGTCTCTACTACATGCTAACAGGAGCAACGACAGATACCACCATCTGAACCACTATGCGCTGTTTGGAGGCAGCTACCGCAGCGGAGCGATGTCTATGATGCGGAAGCTGCTGAAGAAATACGGTTGAGCTACATGTGTTTACAGAGTAAAACAGACAAGCAATAAAACCATTTTCATATTTTGACAACTCCCGGCATACGACAAAGAGGGGGAAGCGCATCCAGAAGAAATCGTATGTAAACGGACCGATACCAGAGCCTCGGAGAATTTTGAGTCTTTCGATTACGTGAACTGAGCTGTGAGGAGATGCCAGCGATAACAAGACACCCTGCTCCTTGTTTCATATAATTCGATGAAATCTAGAATTGTGCTCCGGTTGGAAGCTTTTATCGATGGGTTAATTGGAAATTGTAACCGACTGGGCAGTTTAAACAACTTCTCCCCTCCCCACTGCAATATGGAATGGCCGCTTCCTCGCCGAACCGAATTAAGAGCTCATTTACCCCGGAATCTTCTCCGCCCGTACTTTTTGTTCTCCTTCGAATATTTAATCTAGATCATACGGCAGCATGATTTTGATATCTGACGATCTGGTAGCTATGCGCTCCAATCTGATCAGCCTTCGGTGACTAGAATCATTTCACGATGAGATTTTCAACGCTCTTGGTGACCGCGGCTGCCGCGCATGCTACGGCGGCCGCGTCCCTCGCATACCGCGGCGTGGACTGGTCCTCCGTGGCCGTGGAGGAGGCGGCGGGCGTCACATACAAGAACGCAGCGGGTCAGGCAGGCAAGCTCGAGGCCATCTTAGCGGCCAGCGGCGTCAACATGGTGCGCCAGCGCCTGTGGGTGAACCCCACGGCCAACAGCGGCGCCTACAACCTCAAGTACAACCTGGCGCTCGCGCGGCGCGCGCGGGCTGCGGGCCTGGCCGTGTATCTCGACCTGCACTACTCGGATACCTGGGCGGACCCGGGCCACCAGGCTATCCCGGCAGGCTGGCCGCGCACGCTGGACGGGCTGACGGCCCAGCTGTTCAACTACACGCGGGACGTGTGCGACGCCTTTGCAGACGACTACGCGGCGGCAGGTGGAAGCGGCGGCGGCGGCGGCGGCGGCGGCGCCAATGCGAGCGCGACCGCCCTTCCGCCGATGTCCATCATCTCCATCGGCAACGAGATCACCGCGGGCCTGCTGTGGCCGGTCGGCTCGACCAAGTCCTACGACAGCATCGGCGCGCTGCTGCACGCGGCCGCCTCGGGCGTCCGTGCGTCCAAGCTGCGTCCGCTGCCCAAGATCATGATCCACCTCGACAACGGGTGGAACTGGAACACGCAAAAGAACTTCTACAGCCGCGTGCTGGACGCCAAGGCCAAGGATTCTGGAAGCGGCAGCGGCAGCAGCGGCACGCTCGCCGCGGGCGACTTTGACGTCATGGGCGTCTCCTACTACCCCTTCTACAGCGCCAGCGCCACGCTGGCGAGCCTGCGCGCCTCCCTGCAGAACATGGCCGACGCCTGGGGCAAGGAGCTCGTCGTCGCCGAGACCGACTGGCCCACGTCCTGCCCGAGCCCGCGCTACGCCTTCCCCAGCGACGCCAAGGCCATCCCCTTCACGGCCGCAGGGCAGGCCACCTGGGTCAAGGCCGTCGCCGACGCCGTCGCCGGCGTCAAAGGCGGCAGCGGCCTCTTCTACTGGGAGCCCGCCTGGGTGCACAACGCCAACCTCGGGTCGTCCTGCGCCGACAATCTCATGGTGTCGCAGTCCGGGCAGGCCCTCTCGAGCCTGTCGGTCTTCTCCGAGATCTAGGAGACTGGCGAGAGGGTCTCAAAGTGGAGAGGGGGCCAATTAGACAATATAGCAATCAAAGCGAATATGTAAAAATCAGTACTCCGTATTTTTCTGATATTGAAATAAACGGAGCAAAATCCAAAATTTCCACGTGATATCAATTAATTACATAATTAATGAAGATCTCTTTTCATTGGCTGATTGGATTGTATGAAGCCCCAAGGGCAAACGAACCCTATGGGCTTTCTATGTCGCCCGTGATTGGGCCAATTTTTTTTCCCGCCTGGAAATCGATCCCCCCTCTGCCCCCATTGTGAATAGTTTTTTTCTTTCCCAGTCCTCTCTGTCTGCGTATAACCGAACCAAAATCTGTCGCTCTTCATCCCTCCAACTCAACCGTCGAATTCAAGGAGCCAGACTTTTCTTTGAATCATCACCAAACCGCAAATATGGCTGACGAATACGTATGTGAAAGCCCTTTTTTCCTTTCGCTCTTTATGGAGCGTTGTTTGCTGGACGACTAGGACTCGTCGAGAGGTGGCATCGACGACAAGAGAGGGAGAGATCGAGGATGGCAGGCACAAGATGTCATGGGGAAACAATTACCAGGGACAAGCAAAGACTGACAATTCCTTTTTCCTGTCTTTAGAACGCCGAGGAGGCCGCTGAGCTTAAGCGCAAGAGAGCGTTCCGCAAGTTCTCCTACCGGGGCATTGACCTCGACCAGTACGTTTGCAACCCCCCCAATCCCTCTCAGGCTGTGTGGCTCGAAACAGCAGATGACGCAAAAAACGAACGAAATCTTTTGTATTAACGCTCTGTCTTCCTTTTTCTCTAGGCTGCTCGACCTTGGCTCCGATGAGCTGCGCGATGTTGTGCACGCCCGTGCCCGGCGCCGGATCAACCGCGGTCTGAAGCGGAAGCCCATGGGCCTGATCAAGAAGCTGCGGAAGGCCAAGCAGGAGGCCAAGCCCAACGAGAAGCCCGACGTGGTCAAGACCCACCTGCGTGACATGATCGTCGTCCCCGAGATGATCGGCAGCGTTATCGGCATCTACTCCGGCAAGGAGTTCAACCAGGTCGAGATCAAGCCCGAGATGGTCGGCCACTACCTGGCCGAGTTCTCCATCTCCTACCGGCCCGTCAAGCACGGTCGGCCCGGTATCGGTGCCACCCACTCGTCTCGTTTCATCCCCCTCAAGTAAACGAATCGAACGAACCGGCTTGTTCTCTCTCCGTTTTTTACCCGCATTTATCCTCTCTATTTTTTTTGTTGTCGCCTGTGTTTGTTTACGAAAACGTCGGTCAAAAATGGCTAGGGATTCTTAGGGGCGTCCGTCGATAAGGGGGAGGAAGGGCTCAACCCTTCAGGCACAAAACGGGGTTTGTATGTGTGCACTGAGCAAAAGAGAGCGCAAGATTTCCAGAGTGGCGAGCAGAAACCAGGTCCTTCCGAGTCACGGAACAAAATACTATGGCGCGAATAAAGGTTTTGGATTTTCACGGGCTCTCATTCATGCTGTCTAGTAGAAGGGCAGATGGGGTTTTGTTTCTTCCTTTTGTCTCATGCAAGTTCCAAAGGAGACTATCTGAAAAACAATATTCGGTAGTCGATCTCAATAAAAAAAAGCATAAAAAGAAAGCGCAAGATCTCAGAGTCGTGATAGAGTCGTGACAATGGATTGTGACGATATATGATGTACGCCGCTAAGCTATGATGCGTGAAAAAGAGAAGAAAAGCTGCAAAAAGCCAGAGACTAGAAAAACGGCTCTGGATGCCATCATCATTTTCCGTACTCCGTGTGCTATGGCCCATCCAATTTTCCCGACCGAGAACGCCTTTTTGCCAAGAAACTAAAATGAGGATGAGCGAAAAGCAAGGCAACAAAAAAAAAAAAGTACAAAACTAAAAAAAAGAAAATTAAAAACGCGCCTCCTCTTCTCCTCTCTACTTCCGCATGCAGCACTCCCCCTTGCACTGGAAGTCCTTGACGGCCTTGCTGTAGTTGATGGTGACCTCCTCGCCGGGCTCGATGTCGCGCAAGGCGACGACGGCGATGGTGCCAATCTCGGCGGCGACGCGGCAGTTCTGGAAGCCGGCGCAGCGGTGGTTGATGAGGTCGGTGAGCAGGTAGACGGCGGCCTGGTGGTGGCCGCCGGTCTGGCCGAAGGCGCTGCCCGGCTTAAGGCGGAACGCGTAGCGGCTGAACCAGTCGAGCGTCTCGCGGCGGGCGGCGGCGGCCGCCGCCTTGGCGGACGACGACGACGCGGCCCACGGCGACCAGGACGACAGGGACGACGACGACGAGCTGGTGGTGATGGCGGAGATCTTGGTGTCGCGGCTGTAGTGGCTCTTGGCGTCGTCATCGTCAGCGGCGGAGGGTGTCTGCCTAGGCATGGCCGTCTTTGCGCTGCCGCCGCGGCTGCCGCCGCGGCTGCCACCGCCCCTCGCCCGCCGCTGGAACAGACTGGCCAGGGCGGCCCGCGTGCGCGTGCCCGTCGACTTGACCGTGGACAGGGCCATGGCGGCCGTCGTCACGGTGGCCGCGCCTGGCAGCGCCTGCAGGGGCTGGTCTGGGTCCGTCGACGCAGGCGCAGAGGTGCCAGCTCTGCTGCCGCCGCCCTTGCGCAGGCCGTGGCGCCGGTGGCGGCCGCCCCGGCCGGTGCCCGACTTGTCACGTGCCCACCCGCCAGAAGCAGCAGCTGCGGCGGCGGCGGCGGCGGCGGCGGCGGCGGCGGCGGCGACGTCGGGGCGCATCTGCATGTGGTCCTCGGCCGTCAGCGCAATGTCCAGCGTCAGCCCGCGCGAGATGATGCGCGAGCCGATCAGGTCACGCGCGGCGGCGGCCTCGTGCGCGTCCACGCCGTTGGCCCAGGCCAGGCCCGGGAAGGCGCCGTGCAGAGCGCGCCGCCGCTCGGCGTTCAGGCGGCGGTAGCGGTCGTAGACGTTGCGCACGCCGCGCGGATCGGCATCGTGCGTGGCCTCCAGAGCTGTGCGCTCGCGAAACAGGCGCTCGCCGCGCACGAACCGGCGCTGCGCGTACACGCAGAAGCCCAGCGTCGGGTCGTCGTTGAGCCGCACTTGCAGGTCGACCGGCTGCGGCGCAGCTTCTTCTGTATGTGAAGTCGGTGGACGAGGAGAAACTGGCTGCACAGACGGTTCCGACTGTCGCGTCTCCTCGTCCTTGTTAAGTTGTACCGTAGTGTCCGTAGCTAGAGTGTTGTCGTCTGGCGAGAGCGAGGACGATAAGGAGAAGGCTTCTTCTTCTTTTGCTATGCTTGGCACTCTGTGCAAAAGCCTAGGAGCGTCGCCATTTCCGGTGACGACGTCCCCAGACATTACTCAAACAAGCAAAAAGACCAAAAAAAAAAGTTTGAAGTTGGTCTACCTTTTCCTATGCTGGTGGCAGTGCAGGATCTGAAAAATGTCATACAAATAATAGGTACATACGCTCCGTGAACGGTGCCGATAGAGAGTTAGCGTACTTTTTTTATTTATGAAAGATTTGCCTGTCTCCCACAATACTAATAAGCCTTCTTAGCTGGCGAACACAAATAGAAGAATCCAAATGAAAAGAAAACCCCTGAAATTTTTTATGTCGTACGTTGTCTGATCAGAAAACGAAAGGACGGCCTGACACGACAGGAAAATAGGGTAGAAAATAAAACCACTGGTGAAATTTTTTGGGTGACCGAGCTTCACCAATCGTGTGCAGTGCTTCTCTCCTGGGTTTACGCAGCCACGATACGGCAGTCGTTATTCGCCTCTCCCCGAGGCAAACAACAAGTCGAATCTATGGTCTCTCTTTCTGCGTTTCTTGATCACCAGTTACAGTGAAAAAAATATTTACTATTTATTTGTTGTGCTTGCTCAATGGCTGATTGGCGGGCTGGCTAAGCGGACTGCTGTAGCCAGGGATGTCTCAGGCAAGCACAATGAAAACGATGACTTCATAGACAAAAGGATTATGCTTTCGAGGATTTTGTTTCTTTATGATCAATTGTGCCTTTCTCTCTTCGTCGAGAGCTTCTTCCATCCTCCCTCACAGCATGCTCTTCCCCCCCGTGCTATGTACCCTTCCTGAGGCATGTATGTTACATTGTAATTATTTTGTCGCTGTTTAATTGTTTTTTATCTTGAGCCATCTTCGGCGTCCCATTACTCCTTCGCCTGTGCTGCCGCAGAAGCGGCGGCGGCCTTTGCTTGCCGCTCAACCTCCTTGTGATACTGCTCCTTGTAGTGCTCCACCACCTTGTCTAGGTTCGGGGACTGTCCTGCAGGCACATTGTAGGGTGAGCCGGATTGGAAGCCCCTAGATATGATGTTAGTCCGATTAGAGAGAATAAATGCAGTAGAAATAAACAATTAGGAGGCAAGGAGGAACATACTCGGGATACCGCAGGTCGACGTGTGTGTTCCGGTCGACCGTGAACAGCAGGTTCTTGTCGTGGGCGGCCTGCTCGATGGCCGCCGTGCGCAGCGTGTTGCGCGACTCCCATGTCTCTTGTAGGTTGGAGACCTTGTTTAGGTAGGCCTCCAGGGCGGTGGGCTCGCCCTCCTTGCCCGGCCGGGAGAGGGTGTAGAGGAGGTACGAGGCGGGGATGGCGCCGATGGCGATGTAGAAAGCGGCCTGCCCCAAAAACTGTCAGCGGCGAACAATTGTCCTCCAAATCCATTCGCTCCAGATCCACCAGTTAGTACATACGCCAATTGGCTCGTCGACAGCATGGCTCTCGCCATGGTGGCCGTGGTCGTGGGAGTGGTCGTGGGAGTGGCTGTCGGTCGAGGCGAGCCGGACGGCCGGCGTCACAGCTGCCGGCCGAAGGCGCGCCTGGCGAGCAATGCACGCAGCGCGTTGTCTTATCGGCAGCATCGTCTGTGTGAGTGGGATTGGGATTGATGGAGGGTGAAGACCTAGTTGGGCGCGGACGGGGCGTGCGGAAAGGTCGACGCTGCTGAGGTCGGGATGGCGGCAGACGAGGGAAAAAGGACCAGAGCGAAAACGAAAGATCCGGCGGAAAGAGGAGATGTGCACGCATAATTGCAAATATATGTAAGTAAAGGGACAAATCGTGGTATGCTTTAAAAAGGAATACGAAACCAGCAGTAGAGCGACCAGTCAGAGGTGGCCAAATAGGACGATTGCTAATTGGTCCAGAATTGGGGCAATTGGCCACTTACAGCTTACTGGAAAGCTCCTTCTGTGGCCACCTGGCTAAGCGTGTTTACTGCCCTATCTTGAACCCACATCCCCCCTAAAATCTATCAGGACACTTTTACACTACGTGTGGTAGCAAGGCTTGCCTATGAGCCTATGTAACGAGTGGCTACCTCTTTTAAGGATAGTTGTTTTTATCATTTCACAAGTTGCTGTCATCTTTTCGTGGCAAATTTTCAAGAAACGCAATGTGGCCAGTCGTTGTTACGCCTTGAGAACGACTTCTTTAAAGAAGCTGCCTGGCAAATAGCATTGAGACTTTCAGCTTTCGCCCTTCTATCATCAGCAGCGAAGCTTCTTATTTCTGTCTTCTTTGGCACCGTGCTTCCGGAAGGCAATCTTATATCACACTAGAAAAAAAAAAAGCATGGTCCGCATGAAATCATGTTCGTCGACCTCCTGGTCGAGAGGGAAGCTGCTGGTTCTGCTTCTCGGGGTGGTCTGCTTCTTTGCTGTGGGTGCCGTGTGCACGAGTGCTGCGCCGTCTGCAGAGCAGGAGAGCCAAAAACCAAAGCGGACTCAAGCGGATGGCGGCAGCGATCTGATTTGTCACACGGACAACGCGGCCGAGTGCTACCCCCGGATCTTCCAGGCGACCAATGAGTTTCAGCGCGTTCGCGAGGACCAGGATCTGCCGCCCGGCCTGCACGTGCGCCTCAACGTCTGGACCGGAGAGAAGGAGGCCAAATTGAACAACGACTCCGAGGAGGCCCCAGCAGCCCTGGAAGGCCTGCCCGTGGACCAGAGCGTTGTGCTGGTGGACCAGCCGGAGCAGGACGCGCAGGCGGAGGCGGAAGAAGCAACGCTGCCTAAGGGAGCGCCGGCCTACGACCCGATCGGCCGGGTCAAGAAGCCGGAGGGCGCCGAGAGCGCCGAGGGTGACGGCCAGGCGTTCTACAACGCCCTGGCCGTGGTCAAGGGCGTGGCGTCTGGCAAGGCGTTTGGCGGCCGGGGCCTGCGGGCGGCCTTCAACGCGGCGCTGGAGCAGCTGGACGAGTTCGCCCACGACATCTACTACGGCGTGAAGCTGGTCGAGGACGCGGACGCGACGCGGTCGCTGCTGTGCCTGATGAGCGGCGGCGGCGGCGGCGGCGGCGAGGACCACGCGACGGCGCAGCGGGCCGCGGCCATTGTGGCAGCGGCGCTGCAGAACAACCCGGCGGCGCTGCGCGAGGTGGAGCGGGCGTGGGGTGCGCACAAGAAGGCCGCCTGCCGCCCGGCCGGCACGCTCGGCGACGCCGTCTTCGGGCCCTACTGCCCAGCGGTGGTGGCGGCGGACGCCGAGGGCCCCCAGCCGGCCTGGGTGCGCTCGCGCCTGCTGGCCGTCAACGGCCTCATCAAGAGCGACGCCATCATGCGCGACTTCTTAGCCGGCGGCGGCCTGACCGAGGTGCTGCGGCTGCTCGTCGAGCAGACGGGTCCCGACTTTGATGCCGCCCGCACCCGCGCCGCCCACCTCGTCGTCGACAACTTCCTCGATGCCGGCATGGGCGCCGATGTGTCGCGGTGGCCCGAGCCCGCCCCGGGCGACAAGGCGGCGCGCGGCGCGTGCGGCGGCGGCGGCCCTGCGCAGGCGCACTGCTGGGACTACCACATGGAAAAGCTGGCCCAGGCGCACAAGGGCGACCCGTCGCACTGGTCGGTGGACCTCTGGCGACGCCTGCAGGAGCGGAAACAGGGTGGCGGGGAAGCAGACAAAGACACAGTCGGGCATGGTGAGCTGTAATGAATAGAGCATACAAGAGATACATTTATACCCATTGAGATTATAAATTTAATTTAAGTTAAACTCCAAAAAATTATCAAATTTGCCAACTCTTGTAGTTTTAGAGATTCTGTATTGCAGATTAAGTTGATTTGTTCGTAGTTGGTAAATTATACGGCTGATTGGACGCCTGACGTTGAATTTTCCAAGTGCATCCAACGCCATCTCCAATACCTACATATTTCCACCAACTTATAACGCACGTCTCTCTACACAATACGCCGCTTTAATACGACGGGAGATTTGCACGCTATTGGAAAATACAGAGCGTGGTTCCGATGAATAATACAAAATAAAATCATTCCATTTTATTAAAAGCATGGCCACTCTACCGCCTGGCGTCGAGATCCGGGGCGAGCGGGCGCCTGCTGCCGCTGGTACATCTTCGTCGTCGGCGGAGCCCAAGCGCGGCCGCGGCCTGTACGCCACGCGCGACTTTGCGCCAGGCCAGGCCATCGTGGTCGCCACGGCGCCGCTTATAGTGCTGCCCGCCGGCCGCGACGCGCTGCGGGTGTGCGGCTGGTGCCTGGACGCGCGCCGCCAGCCCGTCAAGGCCTGCACGGGCTGCCGGGCAGCGGCGTACTGCGGCGCCCGGTGCCAGAAGGCGCACTGGAGCGCCGCACACAAGGCCGAGTGCAAGGTGCTGCGGGGGGCCCTGGCGGCCGCCGCCAAGGAAGAGGCCGAGGCGGCAGCGGAGGCGGCCAAGAAAGCCGGACCGGCCGCCGCCGCGCAGCTGGCTCTGCCTGCCCCGCCGGCCGCGGCCCGCACGCTGCCGACGCACATCCGGGCGCTGACGCAGATCCTCTTGCAGTGGTCCTCTGTGCGCGCGAGCCTGGAGCGGCTCGAGGGTAACGCGGCGGCCTTCCAGGCGAACAAGCAGCTCTGGGACGACTTCACCGTGCAGGCGGTGGCGGCGTGCTCTTTCGCCGGGTGGTCTACAAAGGAGAACGTGCAGACAGCCCTGGAGGTCCTGTGCAAAGTAGGTTCCCTTCACAGTGAGAAAACGAGGATAATTCAGGCTCCTTTTCTTTCTACTAAATTACCTAGATCCACACAAACTCGTTTGACCGCAGCGATGCGGACGTCGACCAGTCGGGCATGTTCCTCGACGAGACGCTGGCCATGGTCAACCACTCGTGCGTGCCCAACGCGATCGTCGTCTTCGCGGGCCGCAAGGCGTACCTGCGGGCCGAGCAGGCCATCAAGGCGGGCGACGAGATCGCCATCTCCTACATTGGTACGTACAAAATATGAAAGGCAGACTTAGACAAAAACCTTTTCTAACAAGTGCGCTCTAGACTACACAAAACCTAAATCGGCCCGCCAGCGCGGCCTCGAGCTGTACCACTTTGCCTGCGGGTGCCCGCGCTGCGCCGACGACCTGGACGTGTACGCTGTGTGCCGGACGTCGCCGCTGGTGGCGCTGAACGCGGCGCTCAGCTTCGTGCCGGACGTGAGCGCGCTGCGCGACCCGCCGGTGGCGCGGGAGCGCGAGCGGCAGGTGACGGCGGCGCAGGTGGAGGCCATCTACGCGGCGTGCGCGCCGGAGCAGGCGGTGGCGGCGGGGGGGCGGCTGGCGACGCTGCGGCGACAGTGGGCGCTGTGCCGGCCACTGGTGCAGGCGCGGCGGTGGGCGGAGGAGCCGCTGGCGCACGTGTTCCAGCAGGCGATCGCGCTCTACTCGGAGCGGCAGAACTTTGCGCACGCGCTGGCGGTCGAGTGCTTCGCGGCGCTGCACTGCGACCCGTACAAGTACGTGGCGCCGTTTGCGCAGTGGCGGCTCAAGGGCCTGCTGCTCATCGCCAAGACCATTACCAACACCAGCATGGAGCCGCCCGAGGCGGCGGCAGCGGCTGCGTCGTCGTCGTCCGGGGCCGGCAGCGCGCACCCGGGCGTGTACGCGCTTCTAGCGCAGCTGGGCGACGGCGTGCTGTACGAGGCGATCCTGCTCATGGTCCTGCGCTACGGGCCCATGGCGCACTCGGACGAGTGGCCGCTGCTGGACACGGCCCGCGAGATGCTCCAGGACGTGCAGAGCGTGCCCGGCCGCGAGGCCCTCTCGGCGGCGCTCCGCCGCTGGATCCAGGACCCGACCGAGCCTGAGGCGGCCGCCTTCTTCCGCCAGCGCATCCTGGAGCCGGTCGACGGCCTGGCGTCCTTGGCGCTGGACATTCTCAAGGGCGACCTCGAGTCGCCGTCCCTTACAGCAGAGTAGATAGAAGGCGAACAAGAGAAAAGGCTGTGAAGCTGACCAAAAGTGACTAGCCGGTTGTGTGATCTCTTCAGCTTGTCTTTCCCGGCCCGCGCCGTAGACTTCGTCTCTTGTTCTTTATAGAACACCTCTTTCCGCATAGTAGAAGAGCGCCTGCGCTGTGGCTCTGTCGTATTTGGCGCATCATCGGTGACCTCGTAGAAAGACGACGAGGCCGTTAGCTGTCATCTCTTCGTCATCGTCTATGTCAATGAAAGTGGCCCGCATCTAATCCTTCTCAGCGGCCCATTCGTCAATGACGTCCAACACTTTCTCAAAGAACCTCAACAGCTTTTTGCGGTTGCGGCGGCTGAATCTGGTTTCTTGCAGAAGCTTGCGGATGGTTATATCACTGTCGTCGTCATCGTCATCTTCTGATTCATCTTCCTCGTCGCTTGCTGCAGCTGCTACTGCTGCTACAGCCCTACCTCTTCCCTTTGTGGTCTGCCGCTTCTTGGAAGGGCCTGCAGCAACTCCTGCTGTAGCTTCTGCAGCTCGCTTCCGAGACTTTCGGGTCCCATCCGGCTCTAACTTCAGTTAGCGATATTTTACAGCTACATGCAGGGCAGACGCAGCTCACCCTTAGGCCGGAACGAGCACCGAGAGCCGGAAGAATTCCAGTGGCAGTTTGCACAGGACCTTTTTGCAATATTTTGCACGACTCTGCAGCCGTTAAACGGACCTCCCGATTGTTTGCATGAGTCGCAAGCGTCCGCAGCAGCGCTGCCGCGGATCTGCATCAGGGTGGCCTCAACGTTGCAGCCTCTTGCAAGGTTCAACGATTTGACATGGGCGCGGAATAACAAGTTGCTAACATCCGCATCGGACTGTAAAATATCGAAAAAATGAGTTCCTTTCTCATGGCAACCAAAACCTGGACTGCAGTTGCAACAACTCACCCCAGATGCAAGGAGGATCTGCACGGCCTTGGAAACAGGCCGTCCAGGAAGTGGTTGAGCTGCTTCGGCTTGAACCAAGTCTCTGCAGTGTTGCAAAAACCATGTTGCAAAATCTTCTGTCTCCGAAAACGGGTTTGGCATCTATGAACAACCGCAGCAGGTTAGCACAGTCTACCTATGCATGAAAAGCCTCGAGCGCGTTACAACAATCCCCATTTCCTCTCCGGCTGAATTGACATACCAGCGGGTCAGCGGGACCGTGAATGGCCGTGTTGTGGTAGACAACCTCGACGGCTTCCGGCGTCGCCGGCCCAGGGCGGGCGGCAGCTGCTCTAGGAGCTGGAGCCATTTGCGGGAGAGAACGTCAAAAAGAATTCAAGAAAGGTCTGATTGTCAGCTCAAATCTGGTATCGTCGTGGTCACAGAATCACAGAAAATTGCAAAAATTCGATTATCTAAGTGGAAAGACGAGGCGTGCGTGCGCGCGTTATAGGTATTACTCTGTATGACTACTTACAGGGGGAGGGCGACGATAGCTGGTTGGCTGGGCTAGAGCTAGCAGACCCCTGAGCGCGTTTTAGCGCGTGCAGCAGTCACTTTTAATAGTTCAGGTACCCTGACAGCCGCTGTGAAGGGACTTATCAGGGACTTATAAGGGGACTTTCCAGGAGAGGAAGGCGGTGACTGCTCGGAGAGAGAAGTTATGACGCAGTGCAGGAGCGATGGATATGTGAGTTAGCTACTTAACTAATATGGGAAGGCTGCACTAAGAAAAAATGAAATTTATCCGTATTAATTCTTATCGTCGCCCTGCAGTAAAAAAAAAAAAAAAAAGCAACATGCATTTTCTTTCTTACGCAACATACCAAACTTTGTTGACTATTGCACGGCCTTGAACTCTGGATACCATATATCTTGTTCACATTTTGTGCATGTAGAGTATATCTGTCGTTTTGGATAAATACCACAACTACCACACCTCTTCCCAAGCGCCCCTTTGGCGTCTTCAGCAGCCATGTCCTCTTCTGCC
Source organism: Hawksworthiomyces lignivorus (assembly GCA_002917075.1). NCBI lineage: Eukaryota > Fungi > Ascomycota > Sordariomycetes > Ophiostomatales > Ophiostomataceae > Hawksworthiomyces > Hawksworthiomyces lignivorus. Next base: position 80,959 of record NTMA01000130.1, on the reverse strand, counting down.
ACCCCGGTAGAGGCGGCAGCGGCTGACGCAAGCAACATGGCCCGGAAGAAGGCGAGAACAAACTCGTCCAGCGAGGCGTCTTCACACGCAACAAGCGACACGGCAAGCAGCGCGGCCGGCACCAAGCGGTCTCGATCCGACACCGAGCAGGAGGCCCTCGCCGCAGCCAAAGGACTGGCCATATCTGGCGATGCAGACACAGTGCCGGAGGACGACCGGCAAAAGAAGAAAAAGAAGTCAGACGAGAACACACCAATCGAGGGCAGCAGCAATGCGTCTAGCTCGAACGAAAACAGCAACAACAACAACAATAAGAGTGCCGACGCCGACAGCGGCGGCGAGTGGCAGACGATCAAGAACGGCCGGCCGACCAAAAAGAAGCTGAAGAAGGTGCCCAAGAAGGACTCGGGCAACTACCCGGCGATCACGTTTAGCAAGAGCGCGCGGCTGCAGAGCAAGATCCAGGTGTCGGACCTGCGCAACCTGGTCACGTACATCTTTGCCGACGGCACGGCGCCGCAGTGGGTGGCCGTGCACCACCGGCCGCAGTTCCGCAAGATCGTCGTGCTGCTGGTGCCGGGGCTGGAGGAGGCGCTGTTCCAGGCCAAGAACGCCGGCAGCTTCGACTTTGCGCGGTGGGGCGCCGACGAGGACGGCAGCGTTGAGGCGCTGCAGCGGTGGATGCGCACGGGCGCGACGGCGGCCGACGACGCGTACCCGCGGACGCTAGACCGAGCGGCGCTGGCGCCGGCGGTGCGGCCGTTTGCCGACGTGTTTGCGCAGATGTGGCCGGTGCGGGCGCGCGGCAACGAGCGGTACGCGACGCTGTTCTCGCCGGTGGCGACGTTCCTGACGGCGCCGCTACCCAAGTCGGCGACCGACGAGAAGGAAAATGGAGGCAAGAAGCCGGGCGGCGGGCCGCGGTACAACCACGCGACGTCGCAGCCGGGCCACGCCAAGGATGTGCGCACGCGCATCACGGCGTTTTTGGCGACGCCCGACGAGTACGCGGCCAACGACTTCCCGCCGCACCCGGCGCTGCTGGCGACGGCGGCGGAGCGCGCGGCGTTCCGCGACCCGCCGGGCTGGGTGCACACGGCCGTGGCGGACCTGGCGGCCGGCGACGTGCCTGAGGCGGACATCCAGCAGGGCAGCGTGACGGCGGGCCGCACCGTGTACGCGGTGGACTGCGAGATGTGCAAGGCGGCCGGCGACCGGTTCGTTCTGACGCGCATCAGCGTCGTCGGCTGGGACGGCGACGTCGTGCTGGACGAGCTGGTGCTGCCCGACGAGCCCATCGTCGACTACCTGACGCCCTACTCGGGCATCACGGCCGCGCTGCTCGAGGGCGTCACCACGCGGCTGGCCGACGTCCAGCGGCGCCTGCTGGCCCTGCTGGACGCCCGCGCCGTGCTCGTCGGCCACTCGCTCGACGCCGACTGCCGCGCGCTGCAGCTGAGCCACCCGTTCATCGTGGACACGTCCATTGCGTTCCCCCACCCGCTTGCCCCGGCCAAGAAGCACGCCCTGCGCTGGCTCGCCGCGAAATACCTCAACCGCACCATCCAGCGCGGCCACGGCACCGCCGCCGGCCACGACAGCGTCGAGGACGCGCGCACGTGTCTGGACCTGATGAAGCGCAAGTGCGAGAAGGGCAAGGCGTGGGGCGGCAGCTCCAACCAGAACGGCGCCGAGTGGGCCGGCGGCGAGGGCGCCGGCGAGAACTTGTTTCACCGCCTCGCCCGCGCCGGCACCGCCTACCGCAGCCAGGGCGGCGCCGCCGCCACGGGGGGCGTCACCTCCGGCAAGTCCACCGCCGCCGTCGACTGGGGCGACGCCCGCCGCTCGCTCTGCGGCGAGGCCGGCATCGTGCTCGGCGGCTGCCGCAGCGACGCCGACGTCGAGGCTGGCCTCGTGCGCGCCGTCCGCGGCGACCCCGACGGCAAGGTCGTCCCCGGCGGCGGCGTCGACTTTGTCTGGGCCCGCCTGCGCGAGCTCGAGGCCCTGCGCGGCTGGTGGAACCGCAACAAGCTGGCTCCCGCTGCCGCCGCCACCGCCGAGGCGAATTCGGCGTCCGCGTCCGCGTCCGCGCCTGCCCCTGCCGCTGACGGCCAAGGCCCGCCGTCCCGCGAGATGCTCGAGGCCCTGGTGCAGGCCGACGAGACGCGGGCCAAGGAGGAGGAGCAGCCGGGCGAAGCGGGCGGCGGCGGCGGCGAGCAGCAAGACGAGCCACTCGCCGAGGACGCCGACCTGCTCGAGCGGTCCGTCCGCGCCCTGGCCCGCCGCATCCGCCGCATCCACGCCCAGCTGCCGCCCTGCACCGCCCTGCTCGTCTTCAGCGGCGGCGGCGACCCGCGCGCCATGAGCCGCCTGCAGGCCCAGCGCGCCCAGCACAAGCGCGAGTACCACACGCCCGGTGTCAAGTGGGACCAGATCTCCGTCGCCTGGACCGACACCGAGGTCCAGCTGCTGCAGCAGGCCGTGCGGCGCGCGCGCGAGGGCATCGCCTTCATCACCGTCAAGTGAGAGAGCAGATATCTAAAGAACCAAAAGTAAAAGAAATACAAAACCGAGTTTATCAGAGGTCGCCATCCAGCCTGGGATTGGAATGGACCTATGCTTCCACGATCAAACACATACTTCGCACACGCCGCTATTTGTGAATTTATCTCAGAGCGTAACAATGATTCGTAAATTTGATTTTTGCGTAGTCGAGCATGTCTAAGTAAGGGCTGCAGTTTTTTCTATTGTTCTATTTTCTCTCGCCTTTTCTAGGTCAGATGAGAAACTTCTTGAACAACAAGGAAAAGCAGTCGATGAAAAAAAGACGACGTCAAGTATAAAGTACACGCGTGAATTAGGTAAAGGAAAAAAGGAACAAAAAAGAAAGATACCCGAATCTTCGCCCACTTTGAAAATTCCCATGATGCAAACCAGAAAATGCCAGTCATTTTATCTTATCTTGCCCTTGCTGCCATCTCGTTTTTTGGGTATACCGGCCCTCCTCTCTCCTCTCACACCTTTAAAAGTCAAACTCGCCGCGGAAGATGTCCGGGTCCATGTCTGTCGAGACGCGGTCAGCGAGGTCCCGCCGGTCCATCAGACCAAACACGCGGCGGAGGGTGTCGTGCAGCGTGGTGCTGCGGTTCTGGGTCGTCATGCGGTCCAGGTGCTCGTCCGTCACGCCGGCTGCGGCGCCGCCCAGGATCTCCCGCGCCTGCTCGCGGCCGCTCTTCTCCACCTCCTTGTGCATGGACAGCGCCGCCAGCAGGTGGCTGGCGGCCTCCTCGTAGCAGCCCATGTTGATGCAGCTCACGCCCAGGTTGTACCGCGCGCGGACAAAGTTGGGGTGCATCGAGAGGGCCTTCTCGTAGGCGGCAATGGCCTCCTCGGAGCGGCCCGAGTTGGCCAGCGTGGCGCCGAGGCGGTTCCACAGCAGGTGGATCTGCGAGCGCTGGTTGCTAGACCCCTGCTCGCTCGACGCCAGGGCCGCGTGGAAGCAGTCGACCGCCTTGTCAAACTCCTCGCCGCCGTAGAACAGCACGCCGAGGCCGACCTGCACGTCGGGGTCCATGTGCTCGCCGTCCGGCGACAGCTGCGCCGCCTGGATGAATCTCTCCGTGATGCGCTGGTGCAGCAGCTCGCGGTCGGTGAAGCCCACGTCGGCCGGCGCAGACAGCTCCGAAGGCGGCAGCACCTGTGGGTACTTGGCCGACAGCCACCGCTCCAGGGTGCGGTAGGCGGTGGTGTCGTAGCCTTCGTTCGTGTACGAGACGGAGAGCGCCATCAAGCCGGCCAGGTTGGTGGGGTCGAGCTTGAGGGCCTGCTCCAGCGCGCGGATCGCGGCCGTCTCCTTCTCGTTTTGAGCCTGGGCAGAGCCGAGGTACACCCAGGCTTCGACACGGTCGTGATCCCGCTGGCAGGCGGCCTCGAAGGCTAGGGCGGCCAGCGACAGGTTGCCGTTCTCGTTCATGATGCGGACGCCCTCCTCGAAGGGGTTGTTGTGCGCCTTGAACAGGTTCTCCTCCTCGAACTGGTAAGGGTCGATGCGCGGGTCGGCGCCCATGCGGTAGTTGAGGGGCTCCCAGTCTTCGCCCCAGGTGTTCTGGAAGTTCTCTGACACGTCGTTCCACTCGCCGCCGTCAAAGGCCTCGCGCATAGCGGCGTTCTCGGCCTGGATGCCATTCCACACGGCCTCCAGATCACCGAGGTTGGTCTCGGAATTGAGGGCCTGCTCGTCGACCTGGTTGAGCTCGCGCTCGATGGCGGCGTTGGCCTCGTCGTCCAGGTCTTGCTTGGCGCCATCTTCGTCGACCTTGGCCTGCTTGTCCTGCATCTCCATGCGGGCGAACTGCTCTTCCCACTCGTTGTCATTCAGCTCGACGATCTTGCCCTTGCCCTTGCCTTCGACAGCGCTCTCCTGCTGGTGCATGGGCTGGAACTGCTGCTGCGGCCAGTTGGCCTGCATGGGCTGGCGGTACATCATGAAGGGCATGTTGTCGTACTTCATGTCGAAGCCCATGTTCATGGCAGGCGAGTTCATTCCCATAGAGGCGACGCCCATCATAGGCCGCACGTGCGACGGCCCGGCAGACGCAGACGAGGACGCGCCGAGCGGCTGCTGAGCCTGCGGACCAATATGCTGCTGCTGCTGCTGCTGCTGAAACTTTGCAAACTCCTCGGCGTTGAAGGCGGCGCCCATGGGCGTGTGCGCGCGGAACTGGTCGGACCAAGCCGGCGACGCGGACTGAGCACGCAGATGCACGCCGCGGCCTACAGGGTCGATCTGCAGCTGGGCGCCGGGGGGTCCATGAGGCTCCATTGCCATTTCAGGCAGATTTGGGCCCTGCTGGAGGAATCCATTGACCATCTGTTCAGAAACAGTGTGTGGTCAGCAGCAATTCAAACTGTTGAGGAAGAGAGGCTGGCTGCCATGGAAGGCTGGCTGCCATGGAGAGCTGGCTGCCGTTTGGCGGGGTTGGAGAAGAGCAAACAAAACTTACATCGTCCTGCGCAACGCCGCGGCCTGCACTGCGAAAGCCATTCAAGGTGCCGTTCGGTCCGCTGTTGACCAGTCTGTCTCTCTGCAAACTCCTGTCGTCCTGGACGTGCTTTGTGAACTGGCTCAGCGGATTGCCGGCCGTGGAGCACTCGGCCCCTCCGAGGAAGGACATGGCTGTGGAGTTAGTCCTGGTGAGACTGAGAGAGGGTAGAGAATTATAAAAGGGAAAAAAGAATAATCGGAGAGACGGATAGGAAAATAGGTGACTCGATTGAGGAGAGAAGAAAGAGAACGTGATGTAGGAGTTTAAGAAAAGGTGACGCAGAAAGCGAAGCCGAAGCCCTAAATTCTGATGATTGCAGAATGACAAACCCAAAATATGCACCCGAGAGAGGCGACTTAAACGGGCAAGAGCCAAGGGAAGAGCCAAGGAAAGAGCGAAGGCAAAGGAACTGCCAGTCGAGATCCGCCGCCCAAAGAAGGCGGTGAAGACCGGCACTACGCTGACCAACCCAACTCCCCACAGCCCAAGCTGCCACTACCGAGGCACTTTTCGGGAGCATCTGATGCGAGCGCTGGCGGAACTCGCTGCAGCGGATTAGCGCATTTGCAGGGGGCCTGGCCTGGCCATAATAGCGAACCGCCACTAGCTTCGGTCCGTACTTGTCAACTGTCTGCTGTCAGCCGCGGGCCAGCCATCGCTGGTGCAATATGGAGTAATGCTGCACAGAGGAGACAGAGAGCCGGAGTATTGGCTCATAATCTGTGCATGCGTCGCTCGTCGTCTCGGTTCCTGAAGGAACGAGCATATCTGGGGCAAGGCCCAGGGGGTGGAGCACATCCCCCGCAAAAAGGTAGCGCAAAAACCCGTGGAGACAGCCGAGAGCCACTATAGAGCGCTATAGCCTAGGCTTCTATTATCCACTACTCGCGTGACGGGGTGGCTGGCCGAATGGACTGGCTCGATGGCCTGGCCGACTAACATGCTGCACCAGGTGTAAGGCATCATTGATAATGCCAACAGATAGGCGTTGAACTCGATTCACAGTTCTTCTCACGACGGCCTGTCATATAGTCTGATAAAGACAAGGCTCAGAGAATGAGCTCGAAGTCAAGAGGAATGGCCTGGCCCCAGGGGCCTTGCCTCGTGCTAAATTGCCGTTTTCGCTCAAGCTACCAGAAGAGGCAAGCAGCTGTCTCCAAAGTGAATTGAGAAGGCACAGCGGTAGTTCTTGTCTCTTTCTGCTCTGAGAAAACTGACGAAAGGCAAGCGCCCCGCCGGTTTATTGCTGCTAGAGACATAGTTGTCTGTCTAGCTGCTCCAAGCAGGACAAGAGCCACGAACGTTGTCGTTCGTAGGAGATGATCAAAGCATGGCAAGGCATCCACGACTATAGCGGTTACAGTTTTGGGGAAAGGCTCACCAAGTTGTTTTTGTGTCTGTTATGGCGATAGCCAGAAGCTGCTTCCTAACTGGAAACTATGGGCATTATTCTAGAGAAGGAGGCGGATGACATTGTCGCTCCTAATTATTGCAATTGGCTTGTGTTGACGTTGATGTCGATATTGTTGTCCTTCTTCTTCATCATAACATCTTTGCGTGAATCAGCCCAGCAGACAAGTTTTTCGACTCGATTTCCATTTTGAATAGTCTTGAATCACAGCTTATTACCTGCTTCACTTGTTTTTGTATTTGCAGCTCTCTACTGCATCACTGCTCGTTCCAAAAGGTACATTCTCTTCCAGTCTAGAACTCTCACTATACATTCCAAAAGCTGCCCTCATCAACGCTCAGATAATGAGCCCCAGGAAATATTATCCCTCATATCCCGTTCCGCCCGAGATGGAGCCTTTTCCGCCGTTTCCGCACGGTAATGAAACCAACGAAGACAGAGTTCTCGAGAACGACGGCAATCCAGGTGACCGGGTCCTGCGTCGTCGCACCGTCAGGAGCCGCTTCATCGAAACAGGCCTTCTTGCAAATGGAGGCGATGGTGCTGCGGACAGTGACAACGACAACACCTATAGCAGCAGCAGCAGCAGCAGCGAGAACGGCAACGACGAGGCCGGCAACGAGGATGGTCATGACAATAGCCAAGTCAGCGAGGATCAAGGCGATCCTCAAAGCAACATCCATGGCAGCGAAGTGCAGAGCGTAGATGCCTCGCAGACCCCCATTGTTGAGCAAGCCCAGGCCGCCAGCAGTGATGAGACGCACGTCGAAATTCCTGTCGATGATCAGGGCGGTGGCCAAGCTGTTGAAAATATCGCGCCCGAAGCGGAGACCACTTCACAGGGTACGGCTGACAACAACCCCAGTCTAGCTGGCCAGACCGTCACGCCACCAAACGAGGGCACCCAAGGCACCGTCATCTGGCCCGCTACCCAAGTTACCCCCGCGGTAGAAAGCAACAGGAACCCCCCTAGTCCGCCGGACGATCCTCCGGCAGTGTGAGAGCTGTGCACTACTTGGCACAACTAAATGCGGACGCAAGCATGGTAAGCCGCTCCATGCGTATTATGCTGGACGGTTTACTCTGCAGATGGACTGTAAGAGAGGGTGGTGTAATTTGAGTTCCTCGTCAAGTGGAAAGGCAAACGAATTAATATGTATAAAGCAACCTTTATGTCTCTGAGAAGTCTATCGTTTAAGTAGGCTGTGTGGTTGAAGGGCACAATGGTCATCTTATACGTCTCTAGCTTTTATTTGTGTGGGACACTCTGAGTCGAGTTTGTGGGCATTGCTATAGTGGATTAAGCATTCAATAGGAGTCATAGAAGGAACAATGACAGAAAACATAATTGTGTTATGAGCCGCCAGTTCCGAGAGTAGGCCAAGCTGAAATAGCAGTATCAATCATATGCCAAGCACTTTGCTTTACGACGTGAAAAAAGGAAAGTTTCTTGCAGCATGTCTTCTCCAGTTCAAGGTCAGGAGAGGAGACCCAAGCTTTAAATTATGATGAAAAAGAAAACACTTGTACATATTCAAAAAGAACTAAGCTTGTCGGACTAGCTTGCTTTTTAGCTCACAAACGCCGGACCGCCGGGATCCAAGGGCGCTTGGGGCGACGGTGTACGGCGGTACGGCGTCCTGCGCGATGGAATGGTGCCGCCGGCCGCCTCAGCTCCGGCAGCTACAGCTGCGCTTCCCGGTGTGCCGGCCCCAGGCGCAGCGGCGAAGGTAACGCTTCCCATTGCACGGCCACCTGGAGGCGCCGTCCCAAGGCTACTGTCCGCCATCGGAGACGGCGTCCGGCCGCTGGAGCTTCCTGCCACGCTAACTGGGAATGCTAGGCCCTCCGGCCCTGCCGGGCCCCCTGCTCCTCCAGACATCATGGCCATGCCCCCTTGGCTGGCGAGCGATCCGTGCTGCTGCCCCTGTTGCACATAGTCATGGGCAGCGTACCCGGAGCTGTAACCATGGCCCGAGGTCTGGTGCGTCATGCGCCTCGCCGACGGTGCTGTTGGTGTCGACCCCAGGACGGCACCGGACGGAGCGCGAGGCCGTACGCGGCCGCGATCCGGCCGGGATGCGCGCGTATCGCGCCGCTCGTTCTGGTCGATGCGGCTAACTTCTGTCGCGGGCTGTCAGCAATGGAGAATACGAGGAAACAGAATCATATTGGGATGCACCTACGGTCGGTGAAGAGATCACGCATACGGCGCTGGTACCACCACCCCACAAAGCTAACAACACCCATAAAGACGATGGCTGTGATGGCGCAAGGTTTCCACATAACTGCCTCAGTTAGCATCAAAATTGTGAGATCATCTGGAGGAGGCGCGAAGGGGCATACTCTCTGAATCGCGGATCATTTCAGCGGAGTTGCTGGAAATGACGGCCTGGGGCCGCTTGTCGAGCGGCGCAAACCAGTAATCGGTGGTTATGTAGCAGATGTCGGCCGAGTAGACACCCATCAGCTGCATGGCGGTCCCGCCGATAGCTGCAGTGATGCCAATGACGCCGAGGATCCACTGCGTCGAATAGTAGACGACATTCCACAGAAACCGCCAGTTCACCAGACGGCGCGGGTTCTTCCAGAAGAGGAGCAGAAGCTTGAATGGGTTGCGAGGAACAGCCTCGCCACGGTCAACCAGCCACCTTATTGAGTATGGTTGGTAGAAACCTCGCTTGTCAAGCCAGCCGTCGCCGCCGAAGATGCCAGGTCTCTTTGTCTCGTCGACGGCCAGTGGGCCGGCATAGGCCCAGAGCCATAGAATGATTTCTAATGAACATTGTTAGCATGGCATGAAGGGGAGAGAGAGAGTCACAAAACCATGTAATTGTGAGGTGCTTACGGCAGGATTGCACAAGGAGGTAAACTGTAAAAGTAAGAGACCGGCAGGACAGGCCGACTTCAGGAGTAAAATATGCTGTTATGAAGGCGAGGACAAAAGGCAGGCCGATCAATATCATTGTCAAGGCCAGAAGAAGAAACCAATCAGACAAGGATACTGTGGTCTTTCTTTTTAGGTCATCAATGTCTTTATCGCTGTCTTCGTTTCCATAGAAGATGGCACTATGGCGTTTCCTGTAAGTAGTAATCAAAGTGTTCAACCACTACCATATCGTGACTATTAGCAAGCACTCGAAATGGAGAAAATAATGACAATATATCATGGCATTGGTAGCTCACCTGCTTCTTATTGTAGCCACGATCCCATAGCCACGCCGTCTTATAGCAGGAAGGATACGACAGGCCGTAGGTGAAGATGCCCAAGATTTTTATGTTGTCATGGCGGTACTTGCGCTCCACAGCAAGGACACCCTCAAGAATGTTGGGGTTATTTCCTGCCAACAACAGGCCAGAGATGATGGCAATATGTGGAATCGTCTGTTTATTCGTCAGACCTAGGCTCAAGGAGTAGTAGAAAAGAAGGGACAGGGTCTCATACCATATACCATTGGCCAAAGGCCAAGCCCTCTCTGATTCAAGCGGTCAGCAAAGAAGACGAGAAAAAAAAAGTTCTTTAGAGTTTCCTTACGCAATGTCTTCGTCACCAAGCGTGTCCAAGCTTTGCAGAAGAGCGAAAATAAAACCGCCAAGGAAGAAGCTGTGCATTGAACGTCAGTCAATCCAGATTTCTACCACTAAGAACATACAACAGGAAAAAAGAAAAAGAAAGGGATACATACACCACAGGCGCTCCTACGACCGATCCAAACGAATATTGGCAGTGCAACATGGTCTTCAGCCGCGTCTTCGCCTGGTGTATTAGACGCTCGACTTCGGGGGTGCGGGGCAGCGGCGGCTCGTTGTGGCGGTCGTCGAGGCAATGAATACCATACATGCATTCTTGATGAAGAGCATACTGGCGCGGCGAATGCTGTCGTTCCGCGTACTCATCGTTGTAGAGGCGAAGGCCGTACAGAAACTGCTCCATGTGCTGCCATGGTGAAGCAACCGGGCCTCCGCTTCGATGGTTGGCTAGCAGCTGGCGGTTAGTATCGTGGCTGACGCCAACGCCAATGCCGGCAGCAACCACACCGGCTGCCACAAAACCAGAACCGGCATATGGTGTGCCAATATTGTTGGAGGCGGGAGCGGCAAGCCGCTGCGCCGGAGTAGAGGGGGCGCCGGGAGAAGCGGCACCGGAAGATGCGCCGTAGGCAGTAGGATAAGCTGGGCTGGGATAAGCTGGGCCGGGATAAGCTGGGCCGGGATAAGCTGGGCCAGTGGCTCCGACAGGAGCTGGCGGGAAGCCAGGCACTTCAGCAAACGAAGGGTGCTGCCCAGCAGGCGGAATCTGGGATTCATAGACATTGAGCGCGGGTGCCGAATCAGATGGTGCCGGAGATATGTAGAGACCAGGAATAACAGAGTCCATTCTGGGGTGGTTGTTCCCCATCTGTTCATGGCCCTGTGCTGGAGCCACCGATGTGGGCAGCGGCAGTGCGGCCATCATCTGCGGCGCAGTGGGTGCAGGTATTTGCTCTGCAATTCCGCCGCTTCTTTCACCAATGCTTCCATGTTCTTGTGCGTTGCTTGGAGCGCTCCAAAATGCGCTTTGCAGAGGCATTGTCGAGTTATCAGGGTAGTCTGGTGATGAGCCTAGCGGAGGAAGAGGCGGTAGCTGAGGTGGAGAGAACGAGCCGATGGGTGCTCCAGAACCATGGCCAACGGGCACCGCCACAGGACTTCTTGGTGACAACGAGGCTCCTGAAGGAGAGGGCGAGCCATCTGCCGCATGCGCGACCGGCGGACGCGATGGAGTTTCTGGAGCAGCTGGGGCGCCTGAGTCGGAAGGGTAAGGGGCATACGGAGAATAGGGGTAAGAGGTTGGCGCATAGGGCGCCTGGGAACCGTGGCGTGCATATATGTCCTGCGGCTGCTGCCGTCCTGGTGATGGAGACGCTTGATCAGCCCCTGGGATGGACTGGTACGGTCCTGCCCGTCTCGGTGCAACCAGTGGAATGTCGCCTGAACTTGCGCGTTCATGGCGGTTGTCAAATCCGCCGACGCCGCCTGCTCCGTCGTCGCCGGCGTCGCCTTCGTCTTCGCTGTCGTTGTCATCATAGACGCCCCCATGGGTGCCACCGTCGACGTACCCCCCATTGCTGTCATCTGTGTTCCAGGCGAGATCAAGATTGCCAATCAGGATGATCATGAGGCAGCGGCAGCGCATATCCAGCGTGAGGCGGCTCTCGTCGATCTTGAGCCTCAGATAATCAAGTATGAAATTGTCGAGCATGGCCTCGTAGAGACCGCTCAGAATCATGGGGCCCGCAAAAGCGAAGCATACGCAGAGCCACACGATTGTATCCACGGACACCATTAACAGGGCAAGCGCGGCACCAAAAGGAGCGAGTAAATAGCTCTTGATGCCAGCTTGGTCCGGGGCGAAGAAGAAACGCGGGACCTCCAGCTTCCGCCGCCGGGGGACCGACAAGCAGAAGACGACGGCGGGGACGAGGAAGCCGGACAGGGGCTGCAGCCAGGCATTCAGGTTATCTTTGCTGCTCACTTGCCATCCTGGGCAGTTGTCCACGAGCCAGGTATAGTTGACTTGGACAATGGGAGCACCGCGCGAATCGCTATTGTAGACGGCAGTGCAGGGAAACTGGCCATTCTGGGAATAGTTTACAAGCAGATCGAGTGGCTGGTCAGGGCCCTCCTCGAACACAATCCAGTTCTCGTACCGGTTCACAAACTGGAGTTCGCCGGTGGGGCCAATCTCAATGGCTTCGTTGACTGCCTTTATACAGCAGGTGGTGAAATTCTGGCCGCCAAGGTTTGGGTTTCCATTTGTTGGCGTATCGACATACTTGAGCTGCCAGAAGACGTCGGTGAGGGTCTTGCCGGTGTAGTTCATGCCCGCAGATGTTCCGGACACTAATAAGCTGAGTGCGATAAGCGGATGTACCGACCAGGCAGGTAGCGGCGGGAGTATCGGCTTCATGGCGGCGGACAAGCTGCGAATGAGTCCATTTCTGCGTCCTCGATGATACAGTGTCACGTTGTGCAGCTTCCCGATCTTCCGGCCCTTATCTCGCACATCAAGTTCAGAGGCCAGTTCTTCTTTCGGTGACCTTATCTATTAGTGCCCCCTGAAGACGTAGAGCTAAACACAATATGGAGCAAGGAGAGGAAGAAGAACAGGCAGCTCAGAAGTCACACTTCGCGGCGAGCTCCAGTACAGAATACCTAAAACGCACAGAAAAAATCACCGTATGCTGGATAACGGGAATGTGAAATGACGAGGAAAGATAACAGCTCCAAGGAAACTCTGCGAGAGCGCGATGGAGAGCTGAGCTGGCTTAAAACCCGAGTGAGACTAATAAACGCTCAGATACCAAATGAGGATGGTCCCAAGGCAAGGGGACCCACGACGTATTCCTTGAACGGGCACTAGAAAAAGAGGAAATGACGGGAGGTAGTGAGACGGAGAGCTATGGGGAGAAATAAAACAAAAATTGGAGAGAAATGGGACGATCTTGTAGTAAATAAAGATGAGACTGAAGTCCCAGCTCTTTGGACGAGATTGGCGGTCCCGTTGCGCAAACCAACCATCAGCCCTGGGGGAAAGACACGCTGCTCTTGGCAACCGGCTCCCTGATTCCAAGCGATAGTGGTCTCTATTTTTGCAGAACCTGCCAGGCAATATTTCTTGGTACCTCGTACAGCCGCACTCCTGGACCTATGAAAATCGAGACGAGAAAGAGGGGGAAGGGTGTAGTGTGGGGGGGTGAGAAGATCAGAGCGGAAAGGCTGGCAGGCTGGGTAGCAGAACCATGGAGTAGCGCACACTCCTGCACCAGGCCACTGCTTCCACCTCCAGGCTGCAGGAAGTAGACAAAAGAAGCTGTGCAGATGTACGCATTCACACTTTCCCAGGCAAGCGCACGAGTCTTATGTCGCCAACGGGAAAGGGGAGAAGAGAAAGGGCGGTAAATAAAAGAACAGGGAGACCGAGAACCCAATCGAGAGGACACCTAAAAACGCCACAACGTTGCAGGCCGGCATGGGCACAGAGCTATATTCCAGATATGGCGCAGTCTAGACCCAGCCAGATTTATGAGGCGACGCTTCGCTGTGCAGCCATTGCATACGACCATTTCTAGAAACACGCTCTCATTCGGGGGCTCAACTGAAGGGTGGAAATGAGATTGGAAGGCGGCTTGTTGCTTTGGGTTTCGCAGTTCGCACCGATTTTGCTGCCATTTGATGTGACAACAGCAGGCAGGCCTGGCCAAAGGGGGGGGGCAGAGCGCTTCTGAGGGTTGTTTCGTCTGCTCTGAAGGGCGAGGATATTGGTGCCAAGGATGCAAACCAAGACAAAAGCTTCGAAAGAAGCAATGTAGGCCAAGATTAGCACAAGAGCTTCAATATTCTTGTCTCGTCTCGTTTTGGCTGCAAGAGGCAGGGCAGATGAACACTGATGCGGCCAAGCCTTGAGCCGCACATCGACTCGCAGTGGTTGCTGTGAGCTCTTCTCAGCTGACCCGCCCACTCGCTCAATTTTCTCGCTTTTCTTGCTCGTCTTGCACCTCCCCCCTCCTTATTGTCTCTACGTCTTACCGTCTCTCATTATTGTTTCTGCTGCCCAAGTTTTTTGCGATCTTCGTTGTACGCAAGAAAGAGCTGCATAGTGGCCAGCCCTGTCGTATTGGCCGTATTTACCGTATCGTAATAAGGCGAATTGGAGCAGATATGATTTAACGTGAGGAGACCACTTTGGGGACGATCCCCGGTTCGGGAACACCCTAGTCGTATTCGTATCTGACAGCGTGAGGGATGGAAGGATTGTCGATCCGACGGATCCTGCAAGCCTTCTTGCTTTCTTCTTTTTCCGCTGTGCAGAAGCCCTATTTCACTGCCAAGGACAGTGTCTTCCAGCGCTAGAGAGGGTAGTTCGTTCTAGAGGCCAGTGCTAGTACAAACGATGCCCCCAGCTGCTCTCTAAACTAACCAAGTGCAAGAAAATGTGTTGATTTCGTTAATCTTGGAGTGGCTGGGGCGGTTGGGGGCTTCAGTGCACGAGTAGTTTTACTCGTTTTGATCCTTGTCGCGTGCGCTTTTTTTTCTTCTTTTATTATGTTTTTGCATTTCGAGCTTCGTACGATTCTTGGCCATACTTGACCTCTGCAAAAGATGCTTGGCCTCTGCAAAAGACGCTTACCGCACCCCGATCAGGAAAACGAGTCGTGGAGAGAGTGTGTTCCTGAGTGCTGCTGGAAGCTGCACTGGAAGTGAGACGAGGAGACAAAACTGCCCTAATTTCGCGTATCTTCTATGACACTTGAAAATGACAGAATGATTCTCGCTGCTGTTTTCAGCTGGGAAAACATTCCCTGGGCCAATCGCAGGGGAAATACCCAAATAGAATTTCAATGCAACGGCTGCCTTGGATAACATGCAGCATTACTTCATATTACGTTGCCTTCAATAGTGCAGATTATTATATTCCGAATTAGCTCGTGCGATGGGATGTTGTGCAGCAAATCCTCTGGAAAAGCTGCAATGTGCCTGTTGCTTTAAGCATGTTCTTACAAAAGGGGTTAAGCCGCTATCCGTTGTAGAAGGAGCAAATGAAGAAGGTATACGCGGAAAGGCAGGAAGGTTGTGTAGTGCAAGCCAGCAGTATAAAGCAACGGCGACGGTGCCTGAAACGAACAACGTGAGCAAGAGCGGCTGAAAAAGGGGCGAGCCAGGAGAAAGTGCGCGAAAGATGCCGCCTTCACAGTCAACTGGGAAGTGTCATTTTCTCATTGTTCCAGCTGTTGGCTGACAGGCTGTCTTCGCCAGTCCTGCGATGCAAGGCCAGACTACGACGGACGGGGGTGGCTGACAGCGACGACGAGTCAGAAGTCGAGCCACAACACGGAGTGCGCCATGTCCTGTTTGCGGAATTACGTGGAGTCGGCGGTGACAAAGAATGTCTTACTGTTTACGAGGCAGTAGGAGGTATGTATATGTACGAGCAATAATCTGCTTGGTAAGGCCGCGTGAAGTGCAAGACGGTACGGGATACGGAGCTGGTGAAGAGGATGACCCAGTTCCGGTGCTTAGCTCTTTGGCCGAATGCGTCGCAAGCTCATGAGGTAATGGGGAAAATGAGGTAATGGATACGCATTTCAGATCCTACATAATCTGTCTTTCTTGCTATCTTATCTCCACGGTATGTACAGTACTGTATGTGGGCGGCGGAGGCCAAGTGACCACTGACTTTCACATGCCGTGGAAAACCAGTAGCGGGGAGAAGGAAGCCAATTAAGCCTACTCCTCCAAAACGATTGGCAGAAAAAGAGCCCAGGTTAGTTTGGCAGACTTACGGCCGCGGCACAATCTGGAAAAGGGGGCACTCGGACACGCTCTGCTGCCCAGATTCCGCACACTAATAGAAGCCCAGTCCAGTAAAAGAGAGCTGCTGACAGGCGGCTGGACGCGGGGAAAACCAGCCCGAAGTCTATTAGTCTAGCGCCAGAGCACTCCGTAATGGCCCTGAAGCACTGCTCGCATGGGCTGCAGGTCCACTTTTATTCGTCTCTGCGTAGTAAGGAGCCGCTACTCTCTCTGGGGCAAAAATCACAAGCCGAGCTTCGATGCAGCCGAGCACTTTGCCGTCATCACTGCTAATCAACTAGAGAAAAAAAAAAGGGCCCAGGAAAACGGAATGCGCCAGATGGCATCCAGACAGTTTTTTCCTCTCTTTTTCCTTTTACGATAATCTCTCCAAGACAACTACGCAGAGCGCAAACGCAGCCTCCTACTGGCATTTTCACCGTCTCTGCTGCTACCTGGCAAGTGGTCAGTGCTGTCCGACGAATCCGCTTCTTTCATCTTACGTCGTCAGTCTCCTGTCGTCTGTAACGCCACAGCTTGCCATTCGCAAAGCCGGAGAGAGAAAGGGAGGTGAACGTCGTGTTTCTGCCACGACTCTCTTCTCTTCTTTCGCTTTCGCTTCTTCTCCTTCTTCTCCAGCTGCGTCTCTCTCTCTCTATCCTCGCGCACAATGTCCCAAGTGTCAACCTCTCTAGAAGCGCTAAAGGTAAGGTGCCAGAACCGGCTATCTTGGAGAGTATGCCGCGCAAATGCCGAGGCCGAGTCGCACTTGACATCGCCGGCCGAAGCTGGGTTCCCGACAAAGCTAATGTCTCTTTCTTTCTACGCTAGGCGGCTGCGGAGCGCATTGTCCTTGATCCCCGGTACCACGACCTCTTTGCCATCCTCAAAGGTGCTCGCAATGGCATCGTCTACGGCAGCAAAGTGCGCTTTCCACATGCGCTTGTGTACGGCCTCCACAACCACCCCCCCCAACCCCCCCTCCCTCTGGCTTTCCGGCCAGTAGTATGTTGATGTTTGTCGCGCATTGCTGACTCTTTTTGCTAGAATGGTCTTCCTCTTCCGGTCGGGAACGTATGTCCACCTTTCTTCTCATCCAGTCCCTGCAGTCGTCTTTCTTGGCTAACAGACCTAGCTTCCGCGAAAAAGTCGGCCTTGTCCTCCGGGCCACGCGCACCCACGCCAGCAACCTGGCCCGCTTCGCTATCGTCTACAAGACTACCTGTCTGCTATTAAGATACTTGGCAGACGGCAAAGAGGGTGAGTTTATGTTTGCCTCTGACTTCTCGCTGATACGTCGGTAAGAGGTGGGACTTTTTTTTTGGTTAGCCTCGGTATGCCTAACCGCTTTGTCACCTATCAGGTCCATATGACTCCTTCCTGGCCGGCCTTCTGGGCGGCTACCTCGTCTTCGGCCAGCGGTCTCGCCGGTCTGGTAAGATCAGCTCGATCAACATGCAGATCTGCATCTACGTCTTCGCGCGCGTCGTGCTCGCGCTGGCCAAGCTGGCCGTGAAGCCCGGCGTCGGTCTTCCCATCGTGTCGGAGCCCGCCCTGTCGCAGACGCTCAGCTACTACGCCTGGCCCGCATTCGCCGCCGGCAGCTGGGCTATGGTGATGCACGTCTTCCGGTACCACGACGCCGAGATCCAGTCCAGCCTGCGTAACAGCATGAGCTACATCTACGTCCAGAGCAACCACTGGGACAGCCTGCGGACGCTCGTCTGGCACAACAAATAGATTCGAGCGGTCTTTTGCGACCGAGTGGGCGGCGACTGGCTGTGCACCTAGAAGATGCAGCTCAGCTGTCCAGGGAAGGCCACGAGAAGCCCAAACGAATGTAGAGAGACTGGGCTTTCTGACTAGTTTTGTTTTTCCTGGAGGTTCCCTTTTTTTCCTTTCAATGTTTCTTTGGCGCTCCTGCTGTCTTCTGCATTCCATGGGTGTTTTGTATACTATCAGCATTTTTTTACCTGTCATTTGTCTACACTGTATCTTCTTATTCGTTATACGTTTTTTCGGTCATCCCTCCCAAAGAGGGGAGCTTGGCGTCCAGAGAGGACTAGCTTCGGTTTAGAATTATATGCTGATTACATATCTATATATGCGTATATATGTTATAATGAAAGAAAGCAAATAAACGAAGGCCCGTCGCCCTAGTCACGATGATAAAATGAAAATAAAATGAAATAAAATAAAAGTAAAAAAAAAAAAAAAAAACAGCTTTGGGTATAGTTTCAAGGGCTTTGTATGCAAACGCCTCTATTCCGCTTTAGCTCGCCACCATGGCGAGAGTTTCAGCATCTTCTTCCCCTTTTCTCGGCTTACGAACTCACAGGTGCTTCCACCCGTTCTGCCACATGATCTGCATCTCGTTGACCAGACAGGCCCCGCCCGGCTCGCGCCGCTGCTGCTCCTCGGGCGCCCCTGGGTGCGTCGCAAAGCGCCACTGCCGCAGCCGCGACAGCACCGTGCGGCCCTCCAGCGCAAACTGCACCCAGCTGCGCACCCGCCCAAAGCGGTTGGCCCACGCGCCCTGCACTGCCGACGCGGCGCCCGGGAAGACGCCGCCGCGCACCCGCTCGTACACGGGCGAGCTGTAGGCCACGCGCACATTGGGGTTGATCCAGACGCCCGGCGCGTCGGCGCTCGGGTCGTCCTCCCCGCCGTCTTCGTCGTCCTCTGCCTCGTCGTCATAGTCAAAGTCGTCCGTGTCGTCGCTGTCATCCATCGGCTGCTCCTCGTCGGCCGGGCCGTCGTCACGCGTGCCCGTCCACCCCGACAGCGGGTTGTCTGCGTGGACCAGGCAGCACTCGCTGGCCTCGAGATGGTGCTCGGCCAGGCTGTCGTCGAGGCCGCGGAACAGGAGGGGCGGACTGGCGGCGGTTGCCGCCTTGCTCGTGCCGTCGCGCCCCTTGTCGCTGCCGCTGAGCCCGTAGAACGGCCGCGCATCAAACGCCACCATGCCGTTCCAGCACGACTGCACGCGCACCGGCAGGCCCGCGCGCACATCGGCCCGTGCGGCCGCCGACCGGAACCACGGCCAGTGCTGCGACACTGCCTTGTTACCCGCCTCGTCGCGAAGCGCAAACGTGTCGTAGGTGAGCGGGTACGTCTTGAAGTCCATGGCGCAGGCCGCTGCGAAGCGCCCGCCGCGCGTGGCGAGCAGCGTGAGGACGTCGGAAGTCTGCAGTAGGGGGGGACAGGGGATGTCAGCACGGGTTGATCTTTGTTCCATCCAAACAGGGGGTGCAAAAAAGGGGAAAGGTTTTTTTTTTTTTCAAAAAAGAAAGAAAAAAAAAAAAGAAATGTGGTTGCCTACGTCAAATGCAACGTCGTTGAGCCACAGCACCCTGTCGAAGCGGCGGCCACCATTCTTGGGCTTGGCCGCCTCCAGCAGCGGCACCATGGCCTGGTTGCGCACGCGAGCAAGATAGGGGATGCGGCGCATGGCGTAGCGGTCCTCGTCGGCGTGCCAGATCCAGCCCGGCGGCCGGGTCGCATCGGGCGCCCCTGGCCAGGCGCTCAGCTCTTCCAGCTGCTCCCACACCGTCGCGCCCAGCTCGATCGTGTGTGCCACTCCGCGCTGTCCCAGCTCTCGCCGCAGCTCCGTCAGCGCCGCCTTGGTCTCGTCCTGCGAACCCGACTCTACCGCCGACACATACACATTGTCCGCTCCTAGGTGGTCCACAAGCTGCAGCACGCTCTGCATCCACGCCCTCCGCAGGATGGCCTCGGTGTTGCGGTGCACCGACACGATGTACACCGAGGTGTTGGTGCCGGGGCTGGCGGCGCCGGTCGGCGACGTGCGAGGCGGTAGGCCAGCCGCTGCCTCGCCGTCTGTTGTCACAGGTACCCGCACCGTTACTGCCCGGCTCTGTACGGTATGCCACGCATCAAGTAGAAACAGAACCAGCAGAGCTAAGAGGAGCTGCCGCTGGTGGTGGTAGGCGAAGCGGACAGCGCCGCGGCGGCGCGGCAGCCGTGGGCGGAAGAGCATCAGAGGAGCAGACGGAAGAGGCTAGCGGAAAAAAGGAAAAGGAATAAAAAAAGAGAGAAATGCGAGTTTTACCGCTTCAGAGCCACAGAGACCGATCTCGCAGAAAAGAAATAGAAAAAAGGCAACAACATCGATCGCCAGCGGGTAGAGCCGTTAGACGCCATACTGGCAGAAAGTCAAGATGGACCAGGACGAAATATAACGGGACACAGAGAAAGGGCAATACGCGTAAAGAGAAACAAAACCCCGTAACACAGGGAGTCCTATCGAAGGGCTCAATTCATTTACACCAGGGTCACACGCCGAGTACGGGCCGCGTGGACGACGTCGATCGAAGTTGACGTTGTTGTAACATAGAGATATGCCAGTGCGCCAAACAAAACAAGGCATCAATTAACGTGTGCTGGTTTGTAAGTCGTATTCGTAAAGATGCACTAAAAATTTCCGGGGTGCGACCAGTAGTATCCTCTGTTTCTCTGCTTGGCTCTCCTTTTCTAACCAAGAACAGCTCACGCCAAGCCTTTTTTAGGCTTCAGCCTCTTTTGCAGTGCGTGGCTCCAAGGCAATCTTATCAAAAATGTGGATTTTTCCCTGCCGATTATCCATCTCTCGGTTGTTATCCGTCTTGGATCAGCTCGTAATTTTATCTGCGTGGTTATATGTACGGTACATACGTATGCTTAAGACAGTGGATTCGCTTAAACGGACGTACAAATGCGAAAGCCTCTCGCTTTCTACTTCGTTTCCGATCAAGTCGAGCATATATATTGCGAGATTCTCCTTGGCGAGGCTGCCATCGATAGCAATGAGCTGAAGAAGAAAAGAAAAAAAGAAAATAGATAGCTTAGATCCAAGGGGTACACAGAATATGTATGAATGCACTATTCAAGACAAATAGAGCTCTTGTTTTCTCTCAAGACACAACTCCACGATTTCTCTACCGTTCGACTCCGAGCTAGTTGCCAGTCGTCCTATTTTTTTCCCTTCGATTCCCCCTCTCCCTCAATATGGAAACACAACAACCAAGAGGTATATACAGTACTATGATGAAAATGGGTAAAATCGATCACACACAAGCCAACCAAGAAGTAACAAAAGAAAATGACGAAGGAAACATATGCTAGGCAGTATATGCCAGGTCACCGATATATGTAAGGGAATATTGTGGCCTCCTCGGGCTTCCTTGATAAGCAGCATATCCCAGAAAGCCATGAAATGTTTGAAACGCCCTGAAAAGAACCCACACCAATTGTAATACCCAAAAACTCTACCCAAAATACTCAAACCCCCCTACTTTTGACACAATAACAACAAGGGTTGAGAAGACCGCAGACACAAAAACGCCATGACACAGGAAGACTTTCGAAGCATCCGTCATTCCTTATAGTTTTGATACAGGTGCGAGGAAGAAGATGGCCATGTGACCTTTGGCGACTCGAAATTAGAACCGGTCGGATGGCCTAAAACCGTTGACGCGTGCCTGGTCGTACTGCACACCCGTCATAGACTCGGGGGGTGGTGCTTGTGCAGCAGAGGTCGGAGGTGGTAGTCCGCCGCTGAGAGCCCGCAAAGGCGGCAGTTCTGGCCGAGCGGGCTGCGGTCCTCTTGAGAAGGGGCCGCCGGACAATCCAGGAGCTTGGGCGCCATTCGCTCCTCCTGCTTGTAAATTGGACACGTCTGCACGTAGCTGCTGATTCTCCATGCGAAGCGACATCAGCTCGTTCTTCATAGCGGACATGTCGGCCGTCAGGGCAGCCGAGTGTTGTGTCGCAGATCGCAGGGCGTCTTGGAGTCGCTGGTGCTCGGTGATGGCTTTGAGTGGTGTTAGCACTGACTACAGATCCCATATTTCTCAAATTGCAACAAATGTGCCAGTGGTGAGCCACTGCAAGTATTCATCGACCTACCCTTTGTTAAGATTTCCCACTTGGAAGCCTTAGAGCCTCGTTCTTGTGGCATGAGATCGCGGAGCTGTTCGAAAAGCTCTTTCATTTCTGTCCGTCGTTTCCTCTCTGCTAATTTATGGCTGATGCGTAGTTCGGGGGTCCGACTATACGGCTGCGAGCCTGTGTGTGTGCTTCCAGACTCAGACTGCAGGTCCTCCAGCTGCTTATGCTGTAGCGCATGGTGGTGTGTTGTGGGGAATTCTCCAGACGCAGCTGATAAGCGTTGGACTGTGTGATAGTCCAGGGTGCCGTTGGTACCGGGGGTTCCTGGTGTGCCCGGTGACGGTTCGTCGAAGCGGCGTTGGCCGGTTGGGAGGCGGGATTCCGACGTGTACTGGCTACTAGCAAGCGAGTCGGCAATACTGCTGCGACGCGAGTCAATGAGAGACTGGCTGGCAGCCGACGGTAGACGATGGATCTCTTCCTCAGGGAAAGCCCATGCCTGTCCTTTTGTGGGCTCAGCGGCACGGGCGATTTGGCTCGTTGCAGGTCCGGTGATAGCAGGCGCTGTCCGCACGGTCTTGGAGTGTCCTTCTGGATTGCGCTCGGCGCTCGGCTGATAGCCATTGGAAATTCGGTGAATCGCCAAGCTGTCCAGTCCTGTGCGTGGCTGCCGCTGCTGCTGCGCCTGGAAGGTGTTGTGCACCGAAGTCGTGGAATGATTGTGCGTAGTATACGGCGAGTTGCCACCCAAGCGCAGCTCGCCAAAGCCCTGGTTGATTATTCTGCTGTCGACACTTTCCCGCCGTGCCATCGGGTCGTAGTCTGCATTTGCTGCCAGGGTAGCACTATTCGGAGCTGATTCAAGAGACTGCGGCCGCTCGGCAGTGAGACGTCGTAAATCGCCGCTACTGGGGCTCGTGGGAGAGACTATCGACGCGACACTCATGCTGCTGGTAGAGGGTGAAAGAAGCGGCTGAGGAAGTACGTTTGCGGTGCTCGTAGGCGAGGGCGTCTTGTCAAGCTGGACAGATGCAGATCGGAAAACAGACGAGTTAGGAGGGCCACCAGGGCCAAGACCAATACAAGATGCTGCAGAAGTGTCTGGGAAATTGCAAGGGACATCAGTTAGCCACGAGGCCTCATCGATATATACATAGAAAGATCAAGACGCAACAAGAGTAGACAAACGTTTGCTAGAAGTGTCGGCATTCGAATAATAAGCCGAGTCCCGGTTCATCTCAGGTGAATTTAGGACGCCGGCCAAGCCAGCAGGAAGCTTCTGCGCGGCAGTTTGTGTTTCCATTGCTCATTAATGTTCAACAAAGAAGTGTGAAAGAATCAAAGAACTTAACACTAGTGTTAATGAAAGCCCAATTGAACAAAGGTAACAAACGATTCGCGTCGAAAGTCGGTTTCGGGCAGCACGAGCGATCGGGTTGTTGTCAGCGAGTTGGGGGTGATTTTGATCTGGTAAAGACGACAAAAAAAATTGGTGATAAAAGTCGCACGTTAACAGAGGTGCATTTTTTTTAGGTTCGGTAGACAGGAAGGAGTAGGTGCCAATCGTTTGCTTCT
This sequence comes from Hawksworthiomyces lignivorus, assembly GCA_002917075.1. Classification (NCBI taxonomy): domain Eukaryota; kingdom Fungi; phylum Ascomycota; class Sordariomycetes; order Ophiostomatales; family Ophiostomataceae; genus Hawksworthiomyces; species Hawksworthiomyces lignivorus. The sequence continues at coordinate 57,706 of NTMA01000130.1, read as the reverse complement.
CAGCTGTCTCTTTTGACCTGCTTTTAAACTATGATCTTTGGTGCTTTCTAGTGTTCCTCGTCGTCTGTCTCTTACTCGGCCAGTATGTGCGACGGTTGCACAAAACAGACAGCTCTTCGATTAGAAACTCTTGATTCGACCGCGAAAAGCTCAATCCACAGCACACACTCGTACGAGTACTAGCACGTTCCAATGAATCTCGTTTTTGATTAAAATTGATTCCAGTCGAGAAAACCCAGTCACACTGAGCTTTATAGCAGACGTAAGACAAATGAGGAGCCACGAGAGTTATCCGGGATTCCCAATGTGGTCGACAGAGAATGCGCCAATGGATGTCGTAGAAAGCGGCGTTCCAAGGAGGTGTCTTATGTCCTGTTTGTCGTCGTTGGTTGCGGTCAGCGGTGCAGACCGAGCTCCGTGAGCAAACACGATTGGATTGCGGCAGTCGAACAGACGGCAGACGTATTCGATGACAGGCGGATTCGAAGGCTGAACCGGAACAGCTTGCCAGGGGGGAGATAAGTCAGGGCGAAGGCGAAGCAAATATCAACAGCGGCCACCTGAAGAGAGACTGTGGCGAGAGAAAGCCAATGCAATGCGACGGGACAGCGAAGGCGAAGAAAGCGGATAAAGGGAAAGGAAAGGAGAGGAAAGGAAAGGACAAGACAAAGAAATGTAAGGAGAGTCGGATGAAGATGTGCGTGAAGCAAAAAAGAAATGGAGTGGGGGAGGAGAAGAGAGAAAGAAGGAGAAAATGGCCGTTGTAGATAATATAACCCAATCGAGAAGAGGTGAGGGAAAGAGCCGGGGGGTGGGAAAGGGAGTAGAGGAAACTGAGGAAGGAACGCGGGAGAGACAAGACGAGAAACTAGAGGAGGAAGGAAGGAGGGAAGTTAATCTAGCAAATTGTTCGGTCCCCGGACGAAGCGCATGGCAGACCAGGCGAAGACCAGAAAAAGGGTGTGGGCGTGTGGTTAGTGGATGACAGGGGATGGCGGTGGATGTGGTGGTGGAGTTGGTGGGAGGAAGGCGGGAATACGTACAGTGTAGCATGCGAGACTGAGAAGGGAAAGAACAGCAGACAAAGAGGAAAAGAAGCCGAAATTCGTTCGTTTTACACGTTTATGTGGAAAGAGGACGGCGCAAGTTGGGGGAAAAAAAAATAGGGAAAGTACGGAGTACAGGATGCGATCTATCTAGCTTCCTCCTGCGCTTATACGACTACAATTTTCTACATACATAGACAGCAGAGAAGTGAGGAAATGGGAGAAGGAGCATGTACACAGTTGATCAAGCAAATAGTGAGAAAAAAGAAAATAAAAAAGAGAGAAAAAGGATATATGAAAGGGAACTTCATTGGGGGGGGGGGGGGGGGGGGGGGCAAGGATCTTACATACGGCCAGTAAATACAAAAGCACTTTATAAAGTGTACATAAGATGTGGACATATGTCGTACTTGGGTTCTCTCCGTATTAAGGAATTAAAGAGCGTGAGAAACAAAAGGAAACGCGAAAATGTAAAAAAAAAAAAAAAAAGTTAAGGAAAGAGGATCCCAAGTAACAAAAAAAAGTGGAACAACCGGCCGCCGCTAGGGATGGAAGGTCAGCACGTTTTTTTGCCCTTTGCCATCGAAGGAAAAGGGGGCCAGCCAAGGTCAGAAATAAGGTACGACTGCACGGAAGTGACTTGTACTTTCCCCCACCTAAAAGGCTGGCTGCAAAGAGGAGGGTCTGCGCCGCAGCGCATAACGCGTGCATAGAGTACCCTTCGAGGCAAGACAAAGACGCTTCTGCACGGAGTTCAGGCGACGGGTGTGCAGCTACAAACTTTCAGTACATCTTTCCACGTGATGCGGCAAAGCACGAGGGAAAATATGGCAGCTATCAGAGTAGGAACGGTTCAAGCGCAAGGAAAGAGCGGCCAAAGGGAAATGAATTAAATTTACATTACAGCCCCCTCCCCCCCGTACGAACTGATTACTGCTAAAATAGAGGGAAAGAGAGGGTGATCATGAAAAGGCAGGACCCTAAGAGCCTAAGTACCTCGCCATGGCAGGTGCTTGCCACTTGCGTCTAGTTGTAACTAAAAGAGCACCGGGTTAATTAGCTTCCCTCGCTTGGTCTGTTTTCTAGCGGCACCCTTTTCCTCCGTACTCTGTAGGCTCATGCTTATTACTCACGTTGATCATCGCGTGGCAAACGGATACTTTAGTACCAGAGAGCACGCTACTACTGTGCACTGTGTAATAATGGTACGGAGTACACCCAAAAAGAAAGATAGGGCTTAGAATGGCCCAAGACCAGCCACTCCCTAGAGCAAGCAGACCAGCAAAATTCGAGGCTCAAAAAGAGCAAAAAGGACACAATTAACTTGCTAATATGTTTGCGGAAAGATACGAGACGTTCGTAACATATCAGAGTACGTCGAAACTCTGAAAAGTAGCTGAACCGAATAAATTGATATTTCTATAGTGCAGTGTAACGAATAAAAAGGGTCTGGGGAGCCCTTCCCCTTGGTCCAACTTCACAAGAACTTTCGCTTTCCACTTGATAACTAAGATGAACTGGGGTTGACCAAACGGGTGGAGGAATACCTCAAACGCTGGGACCACGCCCTAACGTCCTCTCATCCTCTCATAATCACAATAAGACTATGTACGGCCTAGGCCACGAGGATTGTGCAGCAGGCCAAGAGCAGACTATGGAGAGGCGTGCAGTAGCCGTACTTTTGCACAGCGCCTTCTCCACCTGCTGAGCGCGCTTCACCAGATCAGAGGTATGTCCAGTCAGCATGTATATACAAAGTACAAGAGAGGCGCTAGGAGACAAGGAAGTGAAGATAAGAGACAAGAGAGTTAAAGAAGAGAATCCAAAGAGAAAAGGGCGACAGAGGCGTGATCTTGCATAGTGATGTTCTTGGGGAGAGCAGTCAGGAACCGAATGAGACAAGCATGCGTACGAAGCTGCGGCGATGTTGGTATGGATTATACGATCGAACGGGGAATGCGCCTGGCCTACGATCGGGCGTTTGCGTGCCCCCTTCACGTGCCCTACGAATGATCTTGTTCCTGTATGTGGGAGGTGGTCCCTACGCCCTTCATAGGGTTACTCGTATCCAAGATCCTGATCAGCCTTCATTTTAAAATAACAAACTCACCGAAAAGGCAAGCTGACAGCGGTGCGTCGATCGACATGGGAGCATTAGAGGGTTCCACCTCTCCCAATCTAGTCTCATCTCTCGTCACTCTCAAGGCACTACGTGAACCGTACATAGCATATTCATACTTCATCCCAAATCTGGAAAAAGATGGATCCGTTTGTTTACTTGTAGATGTTAAACGATCCAGGTCAATTCAAATTGGGACGTGGAGTCTATGGCTGGGAAGCCTTTCGCCTAGGATTTGCACGATTGGGAATGAAGAGTGAGGCAAAGAAACCATGCAGGTATGTAAGTACTCATTTATACGTACGCACGCACGTATATCTAAGCGCAAAGGAGGAAGTACGGACTAGGACCGGCTGCAGCGACGGCAACGGCTTCTCCAAACCATTGCAATTTTGCCCATTTGTGCGGAAACACTTCCTGTCTCCCGCGGTATACCAAACCCCATTACTGGCTTTTCTTGGATGTCATCCCTGTATGCGGAGGGAGAGCAGCAAAACGATCAAGGATACACGAATGAGCATGTAGCGTGTGCGTAACGAATGGGCTGCTCTATTTTTACGAAACGTCCCTTCGAAGGAACGGGAGGCACACAAGCCAGTCAGTCTCGCGTGTCAAGTGCTCTTCTCCCATTTACAAATATGTGGAAATAAATTAAATAGCCAAATAGAAAAGGGAGTGAAAAAGCAGGCTTTCCGCGGAGCGCCAATAGTTTTTGCCGCCTCCTCAATTTCCGCAGAAAAAGCCAATAGTGTCGATAGTGTCGATAGTGTATCGATGGTGTATCGATACATCTGGGATGGCTTTGAATGATGCATACGTTTCTGAATGTGCTCTCCAGACGTGCTGTACACTGCGCGGAGCTACGCAGTATGACACCCTCCTTTCCCGCTTTCTCAAACAGATTGATTGACCAGCTAAGTCATATTTGTTGGCGCCGTGTCACGTTTCTCGTCCTTGTTCCTTGTCATTGTGCCACATCGACGAGTGGAAAAACAAACATGATGAAAGTGAGCCCAAAGTAGCGCAGAAAGGGCTCGGCGACACAAGACGGAATGAAGCAAGGAGGGGCGTGGTATGGTCGAAGCAAAGCAATCGGCAAGCTTGGCCGACATGTCGCATATTGCGATAAACAGACCAGGAATCGGTGTCTTTTAGCCCTCTGAAGAAGGCCATTCCCAGACATGTCTTCTTCGATTCTATCGATCGAGTTTCAAAATTCCTCCGAATCAGACCGGCAACTGGCTAAGATTTAGAAGAGGCGCTGGCTAAGGAACTATTTGCAGATTACTAAGAGACAAGAAAGATGTACCCGTACTCTCCCAGAGCTCTGAGACCTGTTCATCTCTCTGATCTGACCACCTTGAACGTACTGTAGTATTTTTCTTTGTTGTTTTGCCCTTGCGTGGATATCCCCAGTTGCATTCTTCTTCGGAAAATCCTACGTAGGCCGTGAACACATAAGTGCAATTTCTAATGCGCATCTTACGAGAGTGCCAACTTCACCAGCACATGGACTTTTGTTCTTCCTTCTCTGCAATTTCATCCTCTGCCGTGGACGCTCTGCCTGTTCCAAGCTCTCTCTGATATTGGGCGAGATATTAACAAAGTGACAAAAAAGAAGCCTGCAGAATGCACGTGTTTTGCCCAGACACGGGAATCCTACGGGGCTTTCCCCTTAGTTCTGTGCTATTTTGTACCACGCATTTTATTGTTCTGTGTGAAGTACTTTCTTTGCACAGATCGCCTTTGCTGTTCAGTAGGTTGAAAAAAATTCCTTGCTTTTCCCTCGTGGCAGAGGTCCCCACACACCCTCTTCGAGCAGACTAGCAATAAAAGAGTATGTGTAGCCAGATTTTGTGTGCCTAACTCGCACAGATGCACTCCGCAGTGCATCTGCGAAGGTAGCTTAGCTGCTAAGGTATGTACATGTCACGCCCGCAAAATGCGTATTCGTCCGAATGACAATGCCAATACGGTGCCATCTTTTCGTTAGGCGACGGCGTACAGCACAGCGTCAAGAAGCATACGTACGCCGCACGAATAGTAATCTGTGTGCGACATACTAAGATGTGCCTTTTCATCTCAGCCAGAGATAGAAAGGGACTGATAGGGGTTTATAAGAAATCAATTGTGTGATCAATGCCGGTCGGGCAACTCAGCAGCTTTCTTTCCGCTGCTGTCGCTGTATGGGTTCCACGGTTTTCCAATTCTTGGTTCATGTTTCTCACTATTTCTCGGAACAAAGATCCCATCCCCAATTTACCTCGTGGTGGTGGTGGACTTGCCCGTCCGATCTGTGACTAAGAATAATAGGCAGCACAAAGTACATATATATGTATATGACCTGCCACTCTGTGCATGTTGGCACATGTACATACTGTAGCTTGGCTCCTCACCATGCGACACGGCTCCCCAATGTTCGTACTCATGTACTTGCTGAGGAGTTCGTATCTTCCTTACACTATACATAGCCAGGCCTCGTCGCCCGGCCCCCTATTTTATCCTCGCGTGTTCATGCAAGAATTTCGACACGCCCTGCAGTACGGCTACAGCGTACCCTACAACGTACTCCTACAGTTCCATCGTTCCCTGAACCCAGCCTGGAGCCCAGACCGAGGCTGCTTTCGGTCAGTTCTTTTGGCTTGTACCCGTCTCCCACGCTCATCCTAAACGCCACCTTTTAGCAGAGGCCATGGGCGGCCGTCCAACGGGAAGAAGTTGTCCGTCCACGCATGATCCCCTCGTCTCTCTCAGTCCGAAGCTCCACCTTCCCCGTCGCGTATCTCAGGACGGCCAAGGACACTGGAGAAACACGTTTCTTCCTTGAGCGTTGTTTGCCCACTAAGACGATAGCGTGAATGGCGTCAGGTACAAGTCAAAAAGCTTGCGCCGACCCCTGTAACGGCAGTAGATTTGCACTGGATCTTTTGTCCGTAAATGCGTGCATGTACTCCGTATAGCGCGCAAACAAGAGTTCCCCAGCAGCATCTCTCCCCTCCAATCCGCTGGAAACGTTACAATGTAACCCCACCGGCGAGACCTCGTGTCCCCTTTACCTGGGCCTTGTACAGATATTAAAGGCTATTACTCCGTACTCTTGTACCGTTTCTTCGCTCTTGGCAAGCCTAATAAGGCCTTACGACGGACAGACCAGGCCAGAGAACAGACCTGCAAAACGGACCACTATCGAGGGGAGAAGAAAAAATTGCTCATACCCTCCTATCAGGTACTCCCAGATGAGAAGCATCCCGGAAACCGTCCGCCGGTAAATTTCCCATCTAGCCCAAGGACCGCTGACACGGACTGGTCCTGGTTCCTACGCGAGTGCTTTTTGTGGATGCTCGTACCCGTAATATCCCCAAAACAAATACTATCTATATCAGCACACGTACATACTCTATAGTTGCTATACTTTGTGAGGTGACTACTTCCAGATGCGCAGATCATTGGGCATAAACACATGGCGCTGAAGTCTTTCGGGGCGTGCTACGTCGGTCCCTTATTCCTTAATTTCTCTGGCGTCTTAGTTGCATCATTTCAGGTGTTTGGCTCGCTAATTTTGTCCATCTTCCCTACGAGTACAATCGTACTTCTTGCTGAGCGTATTGGTCCTTGTCCATCCCAAAAGTGAGACAAGGGCCTTTCTAAGTTCTTTTCCCTTGTGAAACGTCCCGTCTGTGGTTTCTGGCTGGTTTTCCATGAAAATTGCTTGCGGAGGAAGATCCGCCCCCCCTTTCTCTACTTCATTACGTAGCCCTCCATATAACCGTTTATGCTCCACGAGTTGTCCGCAACGCGTCTTGCATCACTCTGTGCCTCCAATAATATTCTACAGCTCTGTCCTCGGTTTATTCGCTCGCCTCTGCATGACCCATTTGATCAAAATTCATCTAACCACTGTTTCTCGGAACCGTCGACAAGAAACAGAGCCCCATTTGGTGCTCCACGCACACTTATACCGCTGCGGAGTATTTGTTTCCTCATCGATATGACGACAGCCGCAGCGTCCAAGCTCCCCCAACTGCCGTATACAGAGTGCGGTTCCGCACGTGTGCCGGCGGCATGAAGTACACAAGACCAATAATTGCATTTATGTGTTCATCTGCCGCTGGCCCTCTCGTCGTCTCCAGCTTTGCCTCGCCAAGCAAAAGACTTCCTCTGCTTGCTTGTCCTCTCCTTCTCCCTTATTTCATTCTTCTTCGAAGAATGAAGATCATCTACGAGCTCCGCTGTCTCTCTCTTTCTCGGTGAGGGGAGGTGCAGATAGAGTGCAAGTAGGGCCATTTTTGTTTTGGCCTCAGAGAGGCATGCACGGCGAAGGCCGTCCTCTCTCGTTTGCCTCGGCAGCTCTGTCAAATTTTGTTTGTCGCACAAGCAGACACGTCTCTGCTTCTGCTACTGCAGCGCTACAAAGCAGCAGGTTCATGGCATTTTGTCTTACCTGCTTGTCCTTCTCTGAGCCGGCTGCTGGTCTGGCCGCATGGCCCCCCTGCGTGGAATTACCATCCTGCTTGCCATCGGGGAAAAGCGCCGCAGTTCGAAGCTGGACAGCAAGACATTTTGTGTAGCAGCCTTGCGAGCGTGCTGTCCAGAACAGCACCGCACGCGGCGATACTTTGCGTAAAGTGAAACAGGCCTCGAAATAAGAGCGTCTCGTGGAGGCAATGTCCAATTTCGCTGTTGTTTGAAGGAATAGCAAGAGAGATTGCAAATAGAGACACTCCATAAGCAGGCTGTTCCCTGCTTGTGGACCCTCTCGCACGCTCTTGTGTAGAAACGTGCTGACAGAAAGTGAAGAAATGAGGATGCTATGTAGGATGCTACGTGTAAAAGCTAGAATGGCATTATGACTGAGACCATACGCAACGTTCTTGGTACGGCCGATACGTGCCTGGACAGGGCTTCCCCGGCCCAACTTGATGTGCCAATGTAGTCCCGTGATTTCGTGATTCGAGAGACGACGAGAGTAGAGACTAGACACGGGCGGCTGAAAGAAGAACGCAGAACAGGAAAAAGAAAAGAAAAACTGCCCGAGTATCTGGCCGACCTGCAACGGGGCCATAGCGTGAGACCCCTACAAAAAGACAAGAAGAAGAAAAGAGAAAAGGCCAGCGAAACGCGGTCATACGCACAAAAGGAGAACAAGTCGAATGGAAAAAGGAAAATTCGATATGAAATGGGCAAGATAGGGACTCGCCGTATATTCCTTACGAGGAAGCATTCTACAAACTTGTAATGATATTTGCGAGCGAGAGAGACACTGACTAAGACGCCGCGATGCAACTCAAGCTCGTGGAAGTCCTGCCAGCTGCAGGCACAAGCAAGGCACCCACATTTGAGCTCTTTGCACGTCGGCTATCGCCTAAAATGCTCCTCTCTCGATCTCTACTAAGCCTCTTACAGCAAACGAGGAGCTCTTGCAAGAGGACTTTCTTCATCAGAGATTGGCCGCGTGGTTGTGCCCCCCCCCCCCCCCCCCCCCCAAGAAGACAAGAAGCGATAAGGATACGATATACACCGTCCGGAAAATTTTCCCGCGGAGGTTAGAAGATACTGCTGTGAATGCGGAATTTTAGAGACGTTCTCTCTTTTCTCCACGGCTGTTCTGATTCTTCATTCCTTTTGTCTCACTGGTTTTGCTTTTTGCTCTGAGACAAGAGGGCGCCTCAGCTGAACCAGGGGAAGTCCTTTTCTTCTTCCTTTTGCGCGCTCTTGGACCTGCGCAATTCGCATCTATACGGGATACATTTGAAAGCAATGACAAGGCAACGGGAGAGTCTGACAGAGAAACGTCAATCAGAAACGTCCTTCAAAGAACAGAACGCAGTGAAAGCATCGCCGAAGCCACCTGCAGACAACAGCCGCACCGTACGGACGCCCCGTAGATCTCTATCCTGTGCTCACTACGTCGACCTCCAGTTTTTCTTTGCTTTTGTCTTCGGTAATACGTATGTTCTATATGCATTCGTATATGCAACGTATCATGATGACATCTTTCTATTTCTTAGACTCATCGCCTGCTTTCAGAGCCGCCACAAGCTAAAGCACTTATATAGAGACAACCTCCTAGCAGACAAGTTCAGAAAAAGAGAAAACGCCACCAACTTCTTTCTATCTGCCCGTTTAATATCTCGTTTTCTTTCTTGTGTCTGCTGACCGTTCATGAACCGTTCGGAGCCAAACGGTTCGTGTTGTTTGGAGTCCCTTGCATGCTTCGTGCTTATTCTAGCGTATGAGGTCCACAGAAGTCTTCCCCCTCCTCGAGCCTGACCGCTATGTCATTAGCCTCGTCGATCCGATTTTCATTCTGCCCTCCCTTCCGCTTCTTCCCTAGTTCCCTTTCTTTCCTTTTTTTTTAGTAGTTATTTGCCCAATTTGATTCTGTTTGCTCTGTCTCCAAAGTTAGTCTACCGACTATCTTTGCTCTACACAAGACAAGATATTTCCTCTTGAGGGTCTATCGTACGAGAACTACTCTGGCAGACCACCGAGATGCGCTTAGAGAAGCCAACCGGCCAAATGTCTCGGGACTACTCTGTATGATGCGCATTTTTGTGTATGACTGAGTCAACTTAACTTGTCCATCTCGGCAAGCACTGCCTAAAGCTTTGAACGAAACCTTTTTGCAAAAGCCACGTCGAGCTAAAATAAAGGCGAGCACTCCCCCCGTCCCTTTCCAGAGTGTTCCGAGAGCTGTTGGATCCATGAATGGGGACGTGTTCGGCGTCTTCTTTGGCCCGCCTTGGGGGCGCCATTCTCGCGCCATAGACAGTGGCGCGCATCGTGCTGGTCGCCATCGATTTCTACTGGAAGAAAGCAGTCCATGATCTTGGCCGTCCTCGTGGGGAAAATCGACGGGGGCCTCCTACTCTCTCTCTCGTCATGAGATTCCTGATAGTGTATTATTTTCATCGGTCCCTTGCATCTCGTTTGTCTTATATTTGCTCTTCATTATCAGAAGCCGTGTTGCCGTGTTGCCGTGATGCTCCTTCACGTATGTTATTTTGGACAGAGAATCCGTGTGCGTAGTAACGAAAAAGGGTATATATTGAAAAAAAAAAAAGCTACTCTGATGCCGAGAAAATAAGCAAACAGGCAGTGGATCAGACCACAGGGCAAAGAATGCACACCAAGGCCGATCGCCCTCGCTCGTGATGCTTTAGGAAATCACGAACACGCTCAAATTGCACTATCACAAAAGAGAACAGAGGCATATGCCGAAGACCGAAAATGGACAGAGAAAGAAAAACAATAAATAAAATACATTGTCAAAAGAGGAGGAGAGAAGGGGACTAGGAAGCAGCCGGGGTGGGGCAGAGAGCTACGCAAGAGGAAAAAGAGAGAGAGGAAGAGGGATTGATCGGCATCTTGTCCTTCTTTTTCATTCTGGGCCGCCCCTGTCCTCGAACTCGAGGACGACCGAGAAGACGATGGTCGGCTGGCAGAGCTGCTGCAGGCGCGCGCCCAGGTGGACGCTGAACTTGGCGGTCCAGTAGTTGGGGTGGCTGGCGCCGTCGGCGCCGGTCGCGGGGGCGCTGCGGGCCTCCCAGGCGCGGCGCGTGCAGGCGATGCAGCGGTGCGCGGCGGCCTTGTTTATGACGGCGGCCTTGTTTATGACGGCGGCGGGGGGCGAGGACGACGACGCGCCTTTGGTGGCGGAGGACGACGCGCCTCTGGCGGTGGCGGTGGCGGCCGCCAGCGACAATAGCTCGTCGATGCGCCAGTCGTCGTAGAGGCCGACGAGGGCGGTGAAGTCCATGCCGTTGAGGTGGGCGTTCTCGTAGAAGGGCAGGGTGTGGTGGTGGGGGTTCTCGCGGTAGCCGCGGGCGCCGTAGGCCATGTTGCGGCGCAGCAGGGCGCGCTGGTCGGCCGTGGTCGTGCGCGGGTCGTCCAGGCGGATGAGCACGGGGACCACTACGTCGGCGACCACCAGCTGCAGGCAGGTCGGCGCAGGCGGTGGCGGCAGCCGCCGCAGGCTGGGCGAGGGCGATGGCGAGGACAAGACCGAGGAAGAGGGCGAAGACGAGGGCGAGGACGCCTCTGCAGGGGAAGCGGCGGCGGCGGCTCCTTCGTCCTCGTCCCCCTCTGTACCGCTCGTCTCTTCCCCGCTCTCCTCCTCCCTGTTGCCCTCACCCTCCGCCTCGCCCTCCTCCTCGTCCAGGTCGACGCCGGCGGCCCAGGCCACCGTATCGGCGTGGCCCTTGTCGATCCAGGCGGCGTCCAGCGCAACCGTGGTGATGGGTAGGCGCAGCGTGCGCAGCTGGCTCGCCCACTGGGCGATGGGCCCTCTGGAAAAGCCGTCTACGGCCTCAGACAGGGCGGTGGCCGCGGCGACGGTGGCCGCGGCGGCGGCTGCATCCGCTCTGCCAACCCCTGCGCCGTATGCCAGCGGCACCTGGTTCCACCACAGGTGCCCATCCTCTCCGACGGTGGTGGTCAGACGGCTTCTCGCAGCGGCGGTGCGTCCGGCGCCGCCGCCGCCACGCCGGCTGCTGTCAGATCGGAGGACGGCGGTTCCTGGCCAGGGGTAGTACGGCACGTCCAGGCCGGCACGCAGCCGCGCGTCCGAGGCCATGCTGTTCGCCAGCAGCATCGACAGCAGCTGGCCGCTGTCCCCGCCCGCCGCCTGCTGCTGCGCCTGCTGCTGCTTCCGCACGTCCCGCCGGCGGGCCTGCGCAAACTCCTCGACGACCCTGCGCGCCTCGCTGCACACGTAGAACAGGTCGGAGCGCCACAGCTCCTGCAGAGAATGGGAGCCGCTGCCGCCTTCCGCGCTGCCGTCGCTGAACTGCTGCCAGTAGGCCGCAGCGTGCGGGCCGCGGCTGTGCGCCGGGCTCAGCGGATAGGGCTGGCGGGCGACGATTTCCTCGCGCAGCATCACGCGGAACGGCAGGGCGAGCTCCCAGATGATGCGGCGGATCTCAAAGGGGAGGAAAGGGAAGTAGTGGAACGCCCCAGCCGGGCGGGCAGACAACGGGGAAGGCGGTGGCGTAGCATCATCAGCAGCAGCGGCGGCGGCGGCGGGTGCCAACGCAGTGGACAGCAGAAGCAGCGGCAGAGGCCGTGGCGACGGCGGCGGCGACGGGAGCATCGACTGCAGCGATGGCAGCAGCGGCGGCGGCAGCTGCTTCGTCAGTACCTGCTCCTGCGCTGGCTCCTGCACCGGCTTCCGCACCAGCTTCGGTTCCGGCTCCTGCGCAGCCAGCGCCACGGTCTTGGCAAAGGCGTCCAGCAGGGCGTCGCGGACGTCTGGCCGCAGGGGTTCACCGGCGTCGCTCATGACGAGGTCGCGGAACACGCGCACCGGCGACATCATGAAGGGCTTGTACGGCGGCCCAGACGAGTCTGGCCTCCTCTGGGCCCGGGAGTGGACCGGCCGCGCACACCGAGAGCACTTGCTCCGGTTGCGACCGTCATTGCAGATGGCCCGGCGCGTTTGGCGCGAGAAAGACACCTGGTCAGCGGGCTCGTCATTGTCGTTGCGGAAGGGCCGCATGACGTTGCGGGGCATCGGCTGGGAATGGCGGTAGTAGCCGACGGCAGCGTGCACGGGGAGCATGCCGCCGGGGATGTCTTCGTACACAAACTGGCGGATAGTGCCATCCGCACGGCGGAAGGTGAGCGTATCCAAATCTGCAGGGGGCATATCGGCTGCAGGAAGGATGGGAGCATGAACGTTGGCCATGCTGGGCACAGACGACTCGCGCAGGACGAGAGACGGTAAAAAAGATGTGTAAGTGGCTATGGTGCTGTGAACAAGTTGAAGAGACTGGAGCGATCGACAACGCTAAAGACAAAGAAATATGGCAAGGTCTTTTGACAAGACAGTCTCTTGCTGCACAGGAAGTCTTCAAGGGGCAATAATCTTGATTAATATCTATTGATTTGGAGAGGCCCTTCTCTCGCATACTAGGAACAGCGAGAGCCCGCAGGGGAAGGAATTCTTTGGACTTATATAAAAAGGGGAGCACATATTTAGAGGTAGGGTCAGTGACACAAACGCACAAAGAAGATGGAGCGGAAAGGCCGAAAAGGCAACTAGGAACGAAAGAAAGAAAACGACAGAGAAAGGTACGTAGCAAGGGAGAGATGCCGGAGGGCCGCAGCTAAGGAGGCATGTAGCTAAGTATCTTGGACGTTATTTTATCCCGACCAACAAACGCGGGCGGAAACACGATGCACCTGTTGGTTCCAATTGCTCTTCTCCCGGCCAGTCTTTTTACTTTTCTTTGGCTTAGATGCTCCCTCGCTTTAGCATAGACCGCCGCCAGCAACTCTGTCCTGCATACGCAACGGTGCCGGATGGCTATACATTTTGTATGCGTGTGCATGTTTACCGTTACGCAGGGTCACAGCCATACCTCATGGTCTCCGACAGCGTGTTCTGCTGTCTGCCGAAGAGAGTGTGTGCCAGTGAAACATTGGGGGCAATGCATTGTGGTCTCCTGAAGAGGAAAAGAGAGGCACCAACAAACAGGGTGCCAGCAGCGTGCCAGCAGCAGCCAAGCTGTAGGCAAGCAAAATGTTGCCCGACCTGGCCACACACGAGGGTAGCGCATGGGATGGGTCGAAGGAGCACGAAGAAAAAGGAAAAAACACAATCTAGCAAGCTAACAAGAGAGAAGAGAGCATGACAAAGGACCCAGATGACAGTAGTCAGCCACTAGACGCCGCCGCCCACCCTCCCCCTTGGTGTCTTTGTTTGCGAGACACAGGCCATACGAGGATCAGCCCAAGCCCATCAACGACATATTTCGTCATGGGTGACTGGCGCCCTGTTCATCCTGTTGTGGCTCGTGCCGACACGGTGACTGGAAACATGCATGGAAACGTCATAGAGCGGATGGGAAAGGGTAGAGAAGAGACAACAGAAACTAGAAAAACTTCTATTGTCTCGACTGAGACAAGCTCCACATGACCACGAGGAGAAAGCATACGTGGGGATGAGCGTGACAGAGTCGGATGCCAAACAAAGAGAAAAAGATAGAAAAAAAATCCCAAGAGAAAGCGAATGGACAACCTTTATGGCTATACGGATTGGGGCACGATAGCTCTATTCCTCATTTTGATGGTTGGCAGCACCATGCATGTTTTTTCTTTGGTGCAGAGTGGACAGAAGAGGAAAAGGGTGTTTACACCTGTGGTGCGGGCTTATGGGAGAGCTGCGGTCAAATGAAAGCAAAAGCCGAAGGCCACTGGGCTTACCCGTCGGCACGAGGTGTGATTGGAGAGAGGGCCGCCAGAAGCGAGAAGCTAGACGGGAATAACTGAAGCGTGAAGGCGAGGAGGCATGTATGTAAGAACCAACAACCAGCAGACACGGAGGAAGAATAAGAAATTTGGAGATGCGGTACTGTGTTTTATTATAGGAACGACGAATGAAGAAGAGAGACACTGGGCGGGTCGAAGCGCCCACTCAAAATGCGGCCGTCTGGTTTTCTTTCGCCTATCTGCAGGAATTAACCGCTCCGTCGGGACAAAAAGAGGGCAATATGAAGAAGCTGTTGGGCAAGGAACCAAACTAGACGGTGCAGGGAGCAGCAGTGAGCATGTCGAGTGAAGGACCCGAGATTGTGACAGCTGCACACACACACACTTCCACTCGCACGCACGCACACTCGCACGCAGACTTTGCACACACACTCGCACTCCCACGCAGACTCACACTCACACTCATGAACACACCTTCAGAGCCAGGACGAAAAAGAATCCGAAACGGGTTGCGATAGGTGAGCTTCGCATGCGTCATACGTGTATCCGGTAATATCTTTCCTTTTTGTTTCGTGTTATCTCTGCTTGCTCTCAAACGCTTCTTTCTTGGGACGAGATTGCCCACATGTCAGACGTTGGGACGAATGACGAA
Organism: Hawksworthiomyces lignivorus; assembly: GCA_002917075.1. Lineage (NCBI taxonomy): Eukaryota > Fungi > Ascomycota > Sordariomycetes > Ophiostomatales > Ophiostomataceae > Hawksworthiomyces > Hawksworthiomyces lignivorus. The sequence goes on along the minus strand of NTMA01000130.1, from coordinate 42,678 downwards.
GCAATCTTTTTTTCCCATCTCTTTCGTGACTGTCATCCTTCATTTCTTGGAGGGGGGACTTAGAACATGGTTGTGTCATAACCTGTTTTGAGGCTTCTGCAAGGATTGGTGGACGGACCGTTGCTTTGAAATGAAAGATTCCAAAGAGCAACAGGAAAACACGAAGAAGGCGTGGCCGCCATATGGGTTGCGCAATGCGTAGATGCAGCCCAATGTCTGTCTGGAAGCTATAGCAATTCGTATCGTGCAGCTCTGTTCTTGTTCGCGCCATCTACTTCACATATGCATGCTGCAGCCGGAGCTAGGACGTTTTCTTTTGATGCTGGTTGAAGATCTCTTCTTGTGAGCCTCCCCAAGAATGACCCAGTGAACCACTCACCAAGTACTCAGTGAACCTTCCCACAGTGGAGTTTCATTTCGAGCTACAAGGCTCTCGCGGCTGCTACAGCGCTAATAGCGAGGAAGCGCACAGTAAAACGGTATAAGGGAAAGGATTACATAACTATGCCTCTAAGCCCAGTCCAAAACCGGGTTAGCTGCATTTGGAGCTTTCCTTATCGAATGAGGTTCGAATGGTTAATGGCAATCAATTGATTGAATTTTTTCTATGCCGATCCGATTTTCAATATTCACCTCCAACCACGCGATCTCCATTATCACGCCCGTCTACCTCTCTTCCTTGTACCCCTATCCTTGTTCTCTTGTCGTGGGATAGTTGCAAATTTATCCCACCTTCTTTTTGTTCTTACATTTCTCTTCTTCTCTCCTTTTCCTCCCTTCCTCGACTCTCCAATTCGCAATGTAAGTGTCTTCTATGCCAGCCGTCCGATCCCGTCTGCTGCACAATCTCTTATCGAACTCGAGCTTCAATGCTGATACTATTTTTTTTCCTTATTTGATAGGCACTCTGTCCGCCGTGCCATCCTGCGGTCGGCCGCCTCGGCATCGCGGTGCGCCTCGGCCGCCGCCAGCCCTGCCACAGCGCCGCTCGCCGGCTCCATCGCTCGCCAGGCCGCGTGCCGGCCAGCACCCGTGGCCCGGTTCGCCGCGGCCGCCCGGTGCTTCTCGCAGACCGCCCGGGCCGCAGAAGAGCAGAAGCCTGCTGGTGCCGCAGCATCAGAAACAGCAGAGCCAGCAGCAGCAGCAGAAGCAGCGCCAGAACCAGCAGCAGAGGCCGGCGCGGGGCCCGCGGCGGCGGGCGCGAGCGACGAGACGCCGTACGGGGTGTTTGTGCGCAACATTGTGTTTGACGCGACGGAGGCGCACCTGACGGAGGCGTTTGGGCACTACGGCGAGGTGAAGAGCGCGGCGGTGTCGCGGGACGCGCGCGGGCTGAGCCGGGGCTACGGCTTTGTGTGGTTCGCCGAGGAGGACGCCATGAAGCGCGCGCTGGCCGAGGCCAACGGCATGTTCTGGCACGGCCGCCGCATGCTGGTGCTGCCGCGCACGCGCCGCACCGGCGCCGGGGCCGCGGGTCGCCCCAGCGGCGCCGACGTCAACTCGCCCTCGGAGCCCACCACGTCGCTCTACATTGGCAACCTGCCCTACGAGACCACCGACGCCGACCTCAACGACACCTTCCGCGACCTGCCCGGCGTGCGCGCCGTCCGCGTCGCCGTCGACCGCTCCACCGGCTGGCCCCGCGGCTACGCCCACGCCGACTTTGACACCATCGAAAACGCCACCAACGCCCTCGAGCGCCTCGCCGGCCACACCGTCGGCACCCGCCAGCTGCGCGTCGACTACGCCACCCCCGGCGGCCGCCGCGCCGCCTCCAACAGGGAGGGCGAGGCACCGAGATCGTCTTCCGAGTAGAGGGCGCTGCAGCAAACAGGCTAGGCGGAGGGAGGTAGTGTACGAAAGAAAAAGAGGAGCCCGAAGGGCGGGATCGAGTACGTGGTGTGATCGACTCAGCAGCAGCAAGAAAATGCCGCTCAATTTGGTATTGAATGGCACGGGTGACGAAAGTATATGTCCTTTCCAGTTCATGAGCATGACTAGGGATGCATGTCGGCTAGGAGGGAAGGGGAACGCTTTGGATATAGACAAATCGGCGGCAGGTTTCATGTAGGGAATGTCCATGTACGTCGACGACAAAACTTAAAAGCAGTGTAACAATATTTTCATAAGTATATAGCAAAAGCAAATGCCATCTCTCTCTACTTTCTGAATTTCGCACCTTGTGACCACAATTCTCCTAGGAAATGACAGTCAAACAGATATCAAAATGCGTCTGGGACGGTGGTATATATATATTTATAGTATAAAATTTACCAAAAATGGTGCTTAAGCAGACAAAATAAAACGCCCTCCTTGTCTCGACTTTTCCTCTACCTCTTCCGGCAAGCCTATGGAAGCTGTGGCTTGCATGATATTCGTTTTTTTTTTAATCCTCTGTTTTCCTTTTCCCAAGCTTGAACTGTATATCTCTATATGCATTTAACCAAATCATCCTTTTTTTTTAATCCTCATCTGTAATCCTATGCGTTACTCCTTTTTGCTGATGGCGTGACGGTTGACCGTCAGACGCTATTTTCACTTGTTAGTACGTCGATTTTACTCTTTTCTTTCTTTCTTTTTCTTTTCTTTTTTTTTTTTTTTTTAAAAAAAAAAACTCAAAAAAAAACTCTATACGTACCACGAGGTTGCGCAGCAGCACGGCGATGGTGACCTTGCCGACGGAGGGCACGTAGATGGCGGCCTTCTCCTTGACGGCGGGCCCGTCAAAGTTGCGGAAGGAGGAGAAGTTGATGCAGACGGCGCCCTCGCGCAGCAGGTCGGTGGGGACCTTGAAGGACTCGGCGGGGACGCCGCCGATGACGACGTCGGAGAGGGGCAGGCACTGCGCGAGGCCGAAGCTGGCGTCCTTGTCGTGAACCTGGTGGCGCGGCTGGCGGATGCCCTGGCCGCGGGTGAAGACCTGGGTGCCGGTCAGGTCGACCGAGTAGACGGTGGCGCCGTCGTTGGCCAGCAGGGCGGCCAGGGGGCGGCCGTTGACCTCGGAGCGGTTGATGACGGTGACCGTCTTGCCGTAGAGGCGGTTGCCGTATGGGATGACCGTGTTGTACACCTGCAGGTACTCGAGGATCTTGACGACGGCCAGCGGGGTGCACGGCAGGATCGACTTGAGTTTGTTGGCCGGCTGGTCCAGGAAGCGGATGTTGTGGTACATGTTGTGCAGGTGGCGGTGGCACAGGCCCTCGACGTCCTTGTCCAGCGACACGGTCTCCTGGATGTAGCGGTCGTGCGTCGGGTTGCCGGGGAACACCGGGTAGTACACGATGATGCCGTCCACGGCCGCGTCCGCGTTGGCGCTCATGATCGCCTCCTCGAGGGCATCCTTGTCGACGCGGTGGAGCTGGAAGCCGAAACCACTGCGAGAAGAGAAAAGACGAGGAGGTCAGCACTTGATTAGTTCTAGGCAACGCCGCACGGGTCGGCTCACTTCTCCTGGCAGGTCTTCTGCGACCACTCGGCGTATTTCACGGCGGCCGGGTCGTCGTTGGCCAGGAAGGCGGCCAGACACAGCTGGCGGTCGATGCCCTGCTCCTGCTTCAGGGACTCGAGGGACTGCTTGACCTCGGCCAGGAGGTTCTTGGCAATGGTGTCGGCCAGAATGACCTTGCAAGTCTTGGGAACGTCGGCCATTGTGAAGGGGCGTCGAGGAAAGCTGACAAGAAGACGAACGTCAGTCACGAGCCAGAGAGAACAAAGCCTACCAGCCCAGATTGACCCAAGCTGGCCCAAGTCGGTTCAATTGACCAAACGAGAGCTCATATGAGGCGATGAGAGTGTTACAGAAAGAGCATGGACCTGACGTGGAGAGAGCAGAAGACTCACATGGAAAATAAAAAATTGAATGCGCCCGGCTATTACGAAACTAAAAAGAAGAAAAGAAAACAGACAGACAGACAGACAGACAGACAGACACTCAAGAGGGCAGTCTTGGCAACGACGTCGACGGCAGAAGAAGAAGGAAGGATTGCTTTAAGCGTAGCGAACGCATTATATGACTCTATTTCTACTCTTTCTCTCTTCTTCTTCTTCTTCTTCTACAGCAACGGGACAAGAAAAGGACGTCAAATCGAAATCCTAAGAGCCAAAGGAAAAAAAAAAAAAAAAAAAAAAAAATTAAATGGAGCGGGAAAAATTTAGCTCAGAAAATTGTACAACTGCCGGCTAACAGCCAAGCAGCCAATTCGCCCCGACTACGGAGCTGACTGCTGTCAGTCCCGCCCTTGCAGCCATTCTGGGGCATTCTAGGTCATTGAATTAGTTATTAACAGGTCTGCTACTGGTCAGTATTGGCTATTGCTGGACGCTATTGGACTTATTATTTCTATTACTTACTGAGCAGCAGCCTGTTTTGGTCATTGATGGTCATTGATGGTTCATTGAAGAGTTTCTCTTTTTGTTCTCGACGGCAGCCCCTCCCCCACTGCTCTCTACTGCTCTCCACTGCTCTCCACTGCTCTTATCGCTTATCGCCCTGTTCTAGGTACTCTTGCCACCTGCCGTCTTACAAATGCTACTTCGACCAGGACCTGCGATAATCGTCGATATGCAAAATCTCGTCATCACAAATCCATTCGGAAAACCACAAATCTTATATATAAGGCTTTGAGCTGCAAGACGACAGCTTCTCGGCCCGGGGCAAAAGCAGGCACATTAGAGCATCGGCAAAAAAGACGCATCACTCATATATAATACGCTGCCGTAATCGTATATATACATAATTTATTGAAGTCTTTCTGCCGGCGGTCCTCATGGCCGACTTCACCTCGCTGGCCACCAGCTATGTGCTGGCCGACGACGAGGATGAGCAGCGGCAGCTAGCCGGCAAGGCAGCAGACGGTATGAAGCTTTTGTATCGGTAGATGGAGCGTGCTGTTTTTCGATTGGATTCTTTTTTGGCTGACTGGACAAAAGCGATTCGGAGTGCTCCACGGAAGAGCGCGGCCGTCCTCAGCTGGGCGCAGTCCATCAACCAGTGGATGCCGAACAACAGCGGTGACGATGCAGACAGCGATGTGATTGTGCGGGCCAAAGGTGAGAGCCGGGGTAGATCTCGTACTTGGGAATGTGCAGCATGGATCATTGCTGACTGGCTGCAGCTCTAGGCTTTCTGGCGACGACTTTGGAAGTCTTGGACCCAGACGTCTTGCGGGTCGAGCAGGGTGCGTTTCTCTCTCTCTCTGCGCCCCAGTCTGGTGCTTAACCCCATGTCCAGGTAATCTGCTTACGCTTGCATTGCTCGTTCTCTAGTCGAGCACCTCATCGCCTTCTTCGGCGCCATGTTCGCCATCGACCACAAGGCGGGCATCCTCGCCGCGGCTACGGCGCTGCGCTGCCTCTGCGCCATGACGCACTTCCGCCCGGCTATGGCGGCCGCCGTGCTGGCCCACATAACCAAGCTCGGCGACGACTTCCGCCTGCAGGCGGCGGCCACACGCCGGGCCATCTACGACCTGGTGGCGCTGCTGGTGCGCGACGACGCCGTCCTGGCCAGCCTGCAGGAGACCGGCGGCCCGTCGGCCCCCTTTCTTGCTGATCTGCTGCAGCTGTGCCGCCACGAGCGCGACCCGGACAACCTGCTGCGCTGGTTCGCCATCCTGCGCCGCGTCCTCGAGCGCTACGCGCCGCTCGCCCCCGCCGCCGCCGAGGACGTCTTCAAGGCCGCCTCCGACTACTTCCCCATCTCCATGCGGTCGTCCGCCACCCCCGCCGGCACCACCGTCGACGACCTCAAGACGGCCCTGCGCGGCTGCTTCCTGGCCAGCTCGCTGGCCGCCGCCTCCGTCTTCGACTTTCTGCTGCAGAAGCTAGACCAGGGCGACGCCCTCACCGTGTCCGTCAAGGTAGGACTTTTCTTTTTGTTTTCCCTCTCCTCTGTTGCGGGCTCTCTGCTGACACTCTCCTCCAGGTCGACGTCCTGAGGACAATACACGCCTGCGTGGAGGCGTTTCCGCTCCCCCTGCAGACCGTGGTTCCCTATACCAGCCGCATCTGGAACTCGCTCAAGTTCGAGGTCCGCCACGGAGAGGTGCCCGAGTCCATCGAGTGGACGCTCCGGGTCATCCAGGCAATCTCGACGCGGCTCAACGACATGCAGCAGGACGCGCCGGAGGCCGCCGCAGCTCTCAAGGACTTTGTCGGGCTCGTCTTGGCCGACTGCATCAGCGACCTGGCCAACTCGACCTTCACCACGCCCGCCGGCCAGCTGCTCAACGTCACCGCACGCGGCGGCTACGGCGCCTTTGACCTGACCGTGGATCCCATCGTCGCAGCGGTGAAGAAGGACCTGCAGCTGCCAAACCAGACGACAAACCACACACGCGACCTGGTCGGAGCCCTCAACAATCTGTTGCAGACCCGCAACGCTCTGGTGGAAGAGGAAGACCAGAAAACAAGAGCAAGCGCTTCTGAATCCGTCGTTACCGCGTTCCACAGCCACGACGCAACGATTCTTGGTTTGCTGGACAGCGTATATCTGCGCTTGTGGGACAATACGCTCCGGGATTCGGCGGCTGTGTCGGCGGCGCAGGACCAGGACCCCATCATTCTCGCCGAGGTGATCAAGGGCCTGGCCGCGCTCGCTGTCCAGCGGGGGCCTGCTTCGTCTTCTGCTTCTGGCGTTCCGGTACGGCCTCTACTCTACGGGCCCGAGCAGTGCACCAAGATCTTTGAGACCCTCGCTCCTCGCATTCTCTATGCCTCCTCTCCCGATCAGGCGGCAGCTGCTGCCTTCCTGCGAGACGATTTCCAGCCGCTGGCCCACGAAGCTATGCTCGCCCTGAAAACGGCCACATCCGTGTACCCCGAGGGCTTTGCCTTCCTCGTCGAGAAGACTGTGCTGTCCATTGCGGGAACGCCGGCCGATCTCGCGTCCTTGCCGGCCCTCTCACCAGAGGCGCTCGCAGCTCTGAAAGATGCTCTGTCGCGCGTCGCCTACATCGGCTGCGGATCCATCTCCATCCCAGAGGAGCAGGGCAGCACGCCACTCATCCACTTTTTGACCTTGACCCAGGCGCTCTACGCGACGCTGGAGCGGCTGCTAGATGCCAAGGCAGACTTCCAAGTATCAAACGCCGTCCTCGCCGGCATCTACGGCGCCGTCCTCAACTTGCGAGAGGCATTTGCGCAGAGCGGCGTCGTGCCGTCGTCCGCAGACAAGACCAAAAAGCAGCCGCAGCAGCAGACGAAAGAGGACGGAGAGGCAGACGCCAAAAAGCAGGCGTCTCTTCTGCTCGCCTTCCAGGCTTACCTCAACGAGGCGGCTTCTGTTGTGCGGCGGCTCTACCTCCGCGCAACCGCCACCGCAGAAGGCGGCGCGCAGCTCGACCTGAGCGCCGACTTTGATCTCTCTTCTTCTTCTTCGCCTTCTTCTTTCGCGCTCGACGGCCAGGACCAGTATCTGCACCAGCTGTCCAGCCTGGCTACGTTTGTCGTCCGCGATCTGGACGAAGCACAGCAAAAAGAAGCGAAGCTGCACGAGGCAGCATGCAGCTTGTTCCACGAAGACTACACAGGCAAGCCAGCCTTTTTCCACAGCCACCACGATGGCCGCGTAGATGTGCTCTCTCTAGGCATCTTGAAGGGGCTTTGGCCGTCAGTCATTGCAAGCCTGGTTAGTATATCCCCTCCGCCCTTCCACCTTGCCTTGTTTCCAGTTTCTTCTAACATCTTTAGGCTGATCTATCCCTTTCGCCTCTGAATCTTCTGGACGACTTCGACACCTTGGACAAACTGCCGCAGCGGACGCGGCTTGTGCGCAACGGAATTGCGACGGTCGTGGCGAACAAGTACTCGGCAGCGGCCTCGACTGGCGCGAGCAAAGCACAGTATCCCGAAAACCAGGCTCAGTGGCAGAAGACCATCGAGGCCGCCAAGGCCAAACTTGCGGCCGCCGGCGACGCCGCCGCTCCTCCGACGCTCACGCCTAACCAGTTTGGGCGCCTCGTGGCCATTGCGGCCGGCGCCGCCGCGCGGCTGGACAAGGACGTGCGGGAGCTAGCGGGCATGCTGGCGTTTGCGCCGGCGCAGCACGTGTCGGCGAGCAGCAGCAGCAGCAGCAGCGCGGCGGCTCTGCAGATGGCGCGGCTGCTGGGCGGGCTGCTGGCGTCGGACCGCGGCGTGCTGGCGGCGGACGACCACGCCGTGGTGAAAGCGATCGCCAAGCAGTGGCTGTACGGCCAGACGGCCAAGGCGCTGCTGCCGCTGGCGTTCCCGCGCAAGGCCGCGGCCGCGGCCGCGGCTACGGCTGCGGCTGCGGATGAGGCGGCGGATGCGGCGGCCACGGCGCAGCGCGTCAGCGCCGTGCACGCCGTCGCGGTGCTGGCGCTGGTCCGCGGCATGCCCTTCTCTGTCTACGAGGAGGACGTCGACGGTGGCCAGCTGGTGCGCATCCTGGTGGCGGCCGTCACCTCCCTGGCGCCGCAGTGGGGCGATGTCGCCGCCGCCCTGCGCGTGCTGGCCGCCGTGCTAGCCGCCCACCGCGCCGATGCCCTGCGCGGCCACCTCAAGACGGTTATCGACGGCGCCGTGCGCGTGTTCGCCGCAGACGGCGGCGCAGTGTCCCGTACTGCTACCGCTGCTACTGTTTCAACACCGCCGCCGACGCCCGCCTGCCGCAAGCAGGCCCTGCTGCTGGTCGCCCAGCTGCCCGCCCACTACGAGGAGGGCCTGCTGCTGCCGTACGAGCCGCGGCTGGCGCGCGCTCTGGCGGCGGCCTGCGGCGACCGCGTGCGCGAGATCCGCGAGGTGGCCCAGCGCGCCCGCGAGAGCTGGACCAAGGTGGCCGCGTGAGGCGGCTCGCAGAGCGCTGCTCGCGGCACCCGGAGGTATCCGAGCGGCTCTTTATTTATTTATTTATTTCTCGGTCTGTCTGCATTCGTGGAGTTCTGGAGACGGGAAGGGGGGGCACAATCCCGCAAAAAGAAATTCTGCAATAAAAGGTCGTACGTATATAGGCGAGAGGAAGCATCTTTGGTCGAGGCTAACTCTCTCTCACGCTCATAGTATCTAGATTAGAGAGAAGCATATACTCAAAAATTTCACAATCGTATTTTTGGACCTTTATTCTTTTTTTATCTTCTTTCTTTTTGAGCCGCGCCTCTACCTCGAGAACACACATGCCATTGCTTTTTTGAGTCCTTTCAAACACTAAGAAGATACACTGATGAAAATCAAATCCAGCCCAACGCATCCCAGCCCATGCCGCCAAAAACAGTAAAATTCACAATGAAACATAAAAAAATAAACTAGAAAATGGGGGAATAGGGGAGTGCTCAAGTTTTAAACTTATGTGAGTTTGGTGCCTATGCCTTCCGTCTCTTGCCTGCCTTCTTCTGGCTGCCGGTCGCCGTCGCCGACGACGACGCGCCCGCGTCGCTCTCGCTGGCGCCGTCTGCTGCCGAGGCCGCGGCTAGCGCAGCCAGCATGGTGGCGCTGTACTTTGGCTCGGCGGCGGAAGACGACGACGGCGCGGCGGACACGACCCGCTTCGGGTCGGCCTGCCCGATGACCGGCACCGCTGATGCCAGCATGCTCTGAAAGGGCGGCGCGACAAAGTGGCCGGCGCTGTCGAACCAGTCGGCAAAGGCGCGGGCGATGTGGATGGTGCGAGGGGGCGGAGTGCCGCTGGAGGAGGTGACGGTGACGTCGACGTTGTACACGGGGGTGTACTTCTCGGCCGAGGTGGCGATGGACAGGGTGGTGACGCCGTCGGGGGCGGTGCCGACGTAGACGGTGCTGCCCTCGACGTTGCGGCTCCACAGCGTCAGCGCGGCGTTGAGCGCGGCGTACACCAGCACGGCGGCGGCCGACCAGTACTTGGTGCGGTCGAAGCCGAGCTTCCAGTCCCACAGGAAGCAGACGGCGGCCAGGGCCAGGGCGCCGTAGCCGAGAGCCAGGCGGACGTCGGTCAGGCGGTGCGACTGGCGGAACCGCAGCGAGTTGAGGTAGTTGGGGATGGCATCGTCCGAGGTGTTCTTGAGGTCTGCTCGTGACAGCGCCAGGGCATTAGCATGAGCCAGGCCTCTTGTCTTCTGTTGTTGTGCTTTCTGCAAATTGAGCCAAGGAGAAGCTCCTCCATTACTTACCCGCCAGATTGTAGACGGTGATCCGTTCTTGAGACATGATGGCGGTGGTTGCTATGTGCAGGTTGCCAGAAAGGACATCAGTTCGAGGATCGGCAGAAGTGCATCTCAAGAGCTTTTGTGAGATATGTGGCTACTTTCGTCGGAGCTCCTTAAAAAAACAATATACTGCAATACTGCTTAATACTGCTTAATACGCTGCAATTACAGGACACGAGTCTTCGAGTCTTAGGGGGCGCGCCCCGCCAAAAGCAGAGCGCGTCTGCCTGTCTGCCGTGCGCTAACGCCAAAACAGGCCTGACGTTCAGCGCTTGTGCTCAACCAGCAGTTGATGTGCCGCCACAGTGCGATAAGGCTCACAGTATGGACTGTCTTGCACAGTCTCCCGCACGCAAAATCTCAATCGAGGCCAAAGACGCAGCACTCTGGAGGGATGGTCGATTCCCCTGTTTCGCCAAGCTAACCAAACTTCACGACGTCGACAAACGAAGAGCTGCCGCCACCCGTCTCCCCCGTTTTCATCCCGGCCACCCGAAGCGGAAGAAGAAGAAGAGAGCAAGGCTGTACCTGCAATTATCCGTTTTCTTCCTCTGTCTACCCGAAGCCATCCATCATGGCGCAGGTCCCCGTCCAGTCGATCCCTCGGGATCCCCAGCTGCTGTAGGCTCTCTCTCCTCTGTCTCCTCTGTGTCCTCTGTCCCTCTCTCTGTGCTCCCCCTTCCTTTACGAGCATCTATCGAGCTGGCAGCGGCATCTAACTCGCTCCCCCCCAAAGGTACTGGATCCTCTTCCCCATCACCGTCGTCATGATCCTCACCGGCGTCCTCCGCTACTACGCCAACGTGCTCATGACGGCCACGCCCAAGAAGCTCGAGCTGCGCGCCATCCGCGAGCAGCGCAGCCTGCTGCACGGCATCAACGTGCGCACGAACCACTTTGTGCTCTCGCCCAAGTCGTTTGCCGTCCGCCGCGAGCACCTCACGGCTGCCTACGAGTCCGGCGCGTACCTCAAGGCCCCCGACCAGCGCGGCCAGGCCCCGCCGAACCCCATGACCGACCCCAACGCCATGGACGGCATGATGGGTATGATGAAGGGCAACCTGGCCATGATTGTCCCCAACACGCTCATCATGAGCTGGATCAACGCCTTCTTCAGCGGCTACGTCATCAGTACGTTTTTTTTTTTTTTTTCGTCTTTGTTTTTTATTTTCTTCTGTTGCTATTATGCGAGATTGATTTTCTAGGCACGTGTTGAGGCTAACTGCGTCACCCTGTTCTCCAGTGAAACTGCCCTTCCCTCTGACCATCAAGTTCAAGAGCATGCTCCAGGCCGGCGTCGCCACCAAGGACATGGACCCCCGCTGGATGTCGAGCATCAGCTGGTACTTCCTGTGCATCTTCGGCCTACAGTTCGTGTTTAACTTCCTCTTGGGCAACGACAACGGTAAGCAAACCTCACAGCCTGGTTCCTCCTCTGTCTTTTGTTCCTCTTGTCTGCCCTGTACCGATAGCTAATATCTCTCTCCGAATCCAGCCGCCAGCCAGATGGCCCAGCAGCTGGGCCAGACCCAGCAGCCTCAGATGTTCGCCCCCGGTCAGGACCCGGACAAGCAGTTTCTCGCCGAGGTGGAGAACCTTGCCGTGGTCGAGAACATCTCCGTGCTGGATTATGTAGAGCAGCGGCTCCTCAACCGCGCAGCGAAGCCATGATGAAAGAGGGGAGGGCCTCTCGTGCCCACCTTGGGGAAGGTAATAGGACCGGATACAAATGTATGAAGCAGGGATCGGGGCGGGAGAACGAAAAAGCATGATAGACGTCCATGAAAACAAAATAGATTTTTTGACCACGACAAAGTTACCGCCTTGTTGGCTTTCTTCTGCCTTATTCTGCCTGGTCCCACCACAAGCACAGGCCAAATCCGGTGTCTTTCATACTGCCCCGGATGGTGTATGGCTGCTTGCGGCGCTCTTCAGACATCGTGTTGCGGTCGATCGGCTTCGTGGGAGTCTGGTCGTTCCATTCTTCGTCGATGATGCGAACGCGTGCCATTTCGTTCTTTTCGTAGCCCAGCGCGTCGTCATCTGTCTTCCACATCCACATCTGCTGCGCTATGTCGCTGCAAGAGAGAAAAGTTGTCCATGTCAACAAGCTGTGCTCACCAGAGAGCTTCTCAGCTCCGGGAGCTTGGGAACTCACTATTCTGCCTCCTCGGGAAGCTCATCGTATGGAACGAACATATCAAGGAAGAAGTCTGTCCGCACTATTCATCTTGTTAGACGTGGAAGCGAGAGACAGGAGATGCTGCGACCCAGATCAAGCTGAGGCCGGCTGGCTGGCAAGACATACGGTGGATCCCATCCGGACTGCAGCTGCTGATTCTGGCAAACATGGTCTCGCCCTTGAACGGGCGGAACACGATCAAGCGGAATTCGACTATGCAAGTTAGCCAAATAAGCAACGTAGCTAAGAAACCGTAGAGAGAGAGAGAAAGGTCTGCCCACCATTCACATTGACATAGCCGTCTCCATGTCCAATCAAGCCCTCTGATGCCCAGAGGATGTCATAGAGGCAGATGCACAATCCAATCTTCTGAATGACCTACATAGAGCCTATGAGCCAAGTGTTTCTCTCTCTCGTCATAGCAGAGACGCAAAACAGGACCTAGGCCGCTTACCTTGTTGGCATACTTGCTGTTTATATTGTACTCGATAGCCTCGATACTTTTCTTAGAAAAGTCTGTTGGCTCGATGCGCACCAGATCGGCGATCTTCGTCTAAAAAAAGGAGATCTTAGATTGACATTCTTCTTAGAATAGACAAAAAATGGCCACAATGGATTGAGCTGCCTCGCCGCACAGAATGGCTGTATCCCGTCGAGAGAGCATGAGAGAGCACTGCTGCCCATGGGGGGGGGGGCAAAGCTTACCAAGATAAACATGGCTGGAGGTGGGACAAACAAAGGTATTTTCAAGTGACAAATGCTCTCCAACAATATATGTAACCTGCTCAAAACAACATGGCTTCTACAGAATGAGCTCCCGAGTCTTGCAGAACGAGAACACAGCGAGTATCTGGGTGCAAATTCGTTCTCTTTGCTATGTCTCAGACACCCAGAGGCTATCCGCTGGGAATTTTTTGGAGGGCCCCGAAAATTGCTTCTGGTACTCCGTACAGCGCAAATTCTGCCGTAAATTTCTGGCTGTAGGCCACTTTGACCGCCTTTGCTCGCCCTCACCGCCCGGCTCAATCGCTCCAGAGTGGTATGCAATAAAAGGAAATAAAATTATTAAAATTAGCGGGCATCCAAAGATCTTTGCCCAAATGCCTCCTCTTGCTGCTTTTCTCTTGGGTCTCCTTCCACCCTTCTCCTAGCTGTTTCATAGCCACCCAGCCCAGAACAGCACAGAGGCAGCCCGCATCATCTCCAGCATTCAGAATGCCTCTCTGTTCTCTCTGTCTCAGATTCCTGTTCTGACTCCTGTTTCTCTTTTCCTTTTCCCTCGCCTCTGCACGCCACCTGACGCGTCCATCAAGGTTTACATGTGGGTTGGCCTGCTGCGTCTGAGGCTGCATTTTTCCGTCTTTGAACTTTCGCGTTTTTTCTTTTGCGTTCTGCTGGGATTTTGGCGCTCCTGTTTTGATTTGCTCCTGTGCATCTGCCCGTTCCAGTGTCACTCACTTCACTTCACGTCACCACGCGCGCCCTGGTCAGCAGCTTGTCTAGGTTCTCTGCGACACACTCCACCTTTCGGCACCGCTTCGTGCGAGTCGCTCTCTTTGGTCTTCACGTGGCACAGTTCTGCCGCTTCCCGTCCGGTTCTAAACTTATCTAGTGTTACCTAAAGCAAGAGGTTCGAAAAGAGGGTCCTCTTTTGTGTCACCACTATTTCTGCGAGCCTTTTTTTTTTATCAGACACACCAAAGCAGGTCGCGGACTCGCGCCCTCCTCCCGCGCTCTATCACTAGTGTGGCTAGCCGCCGAACCACATCCTCTCGTCTTCTGGCTCTGTTTCTCTCATTGTTTGGTTCTTTCTCTCTCTCCCTTTTTGGTAATTGTACTATTAGACCGTTGAAACAAAGAAAAAAATGTCGTCTTACGGATACGGCCCGCCGCCGCCGCCGCCCCCGTCGCAGCCGGCGGCCTATGGCCAGCAGCAGTACCAGTCGTCGTACCAGCACGGCCAGTCCCACGGCGGGCATCCCCGCGGCGGGCGCGGCGGCAGCTACTATTCCGCCGGCCGAAACAGCGGGCACCACCAGGCGGCGTCGGGCTACGGCTACAACCAACAGCAGGGCTCGCAGCAGTATGGCCAGCAGAGCCCGTACGGAAGCGGCGCGTCGCACCACGAGCCAGGCGCATACGCCTCCTCGCAGCAGCACCACCCGCAGCAGCCCCAGCAGCAGTGGTCGCACGATCCAGCAGCGCACGGCCACCACCAGCCGCCCCACGCCGCGCTCCCGCCGCAGAACTACCACCCCAACTACGCGCCGCAGATGTACCAGCAGCCACCCCCGCCGCAGAGCCACTCGCCCCCGCAGCACCAGCCGCCGCACGCTCCGGCCGCTTACGGCCAGCAGCCGCCCTATGGACCCTCGGGCGGGGCGCCCGCCCAGCAGCCCTACGGCCACCAGTACGCGCACCCCAGCCAGCAGCCCAGCGGGCCGCCGAGCCAGCAGTGGGCCGGCCAGTCGATGAACCAGCCCAACGGAGGCCGCGGAGGACACGGAGGACATGGGGGCGGGAACTACAGCGGCCGCGGCAGAGGAGGCGGCAGCAGCCACCACCACGACCGCGGCGGCGGCGGCGCCCAGGCCCAGGCCCAGATGATGGGCCCGCCCATCCGCATCGGCTTCGAGAGCGGCGGCGGTCCGCAAGGCCAGGGCCATGCATCAGCAGCTCCAGTGAGCAGTGGATACCCCCAGCAGCCGCCCTACGGTGCGCCCCAAGGTAGCGCGGCACCGCCCCCGGGCCCGGCCGGCTATGCGGCCGCGCCCTACCAGGCCTATCCACCAACGGGCCCGGCACCCGTTGCCGGCCCGCCGCAGCACTATGATCCTTACTACAGCCAGAACAATCGACCTCACGGACGGGGCGGGTATCAAGGCGGCTCGTTCCGCGGCGGCCGTCCCCACTTTGGCGGCGACAAGATGCGCCACAAGAAGCCTGGTGGTGCCGGCCCCTACGGAGGCGGCGGTGCGCATCCGCCCCACCACCATCAGAAGCCTGATGCTGCCACTGCTGGCAAGAAGAAGAAGCGCAAGACAAACACGCTCGGGCTGACCCCGGGCGAAGAGTCTGACGAAGACGATATGGATGAAGAAGCCAAGTTGGTTGAAATGATTGGCCCTGACGCTCCAAAGTATGCTTTCTTATCCTCTATCCTCTGCTCTGATCCTTTTTTTCTTTTTTTTTTTTTTTTTTTTTTTGCTTTTGTCCGCTTTTGGTGACGGTATCCCTCATGGCGCAAGAACAGCTTCATTGAATGACCACTGTCATCTGGCTTTTTACACCCTTTGAGCCTCTGTAAAAACAATGTCTCAGCCACCAAATTTCTTCTTTTCTCTTTGCGGCCGTCCAGTTCTTCTACTGGTGCATGCACTGAAAAAAGCGTGCACGCGCTCATTTCCCCCCAACTAGTCCTCGTGCCAATCATTGCCGAATCTTTGGACCACCCAGAATGTCACCCTTCGACTATTTTGCACGGCAATATTTATTTCCAAATCTGGCTCTGCTACGGAGTAGTTACCCAATTCTTCACCCCTGCTGGCTACGACTAGATCGACATGTCGTGGCTCTCCGCCCTCCTCCAGACCCGACCGAGGTCTAGGGTTTCTTGCATTGACTTATGACCTTGGCCTGCGTGTTGACTGTGACCCTGTGATGGCACTCTGCAAGAAAGAAGTGTACCCGTAGATACTCCGTAGTCCACTTATACAAGATAAATAAGAAGTGCACGTCTAAAAGGCTTTGCGTCCGCTCTTTTTTCAGACGCTTAGATGCATTCGGTTTGCCTCGTTCTTTGCTCCAGGAAAGGCATATGCAGTCCAAAAAATGAATGCTGTGTACGCGAGCCTCATTGTGGCCGCAGCCTTGATATGTCCGGCAGCCGGTGCTACTCTACACCGGCGCGATGCCGTTCCTGCCGGATTTGTAGCCGCACCATATTACCCTTGTCCGATCGGGGGCTGGGACTCGGCCTGGGCCGACAGCTATGCCAAGGCGCAAGCTCTTGTCTCGCAGATGACTCTTGCTGAGAAAACTAACATTACAGGCGGCACTGGATTTTTTATGGGTATGTTATGTTTTGTGCATGTTGCTCACGTACCTTCAGAGGCTAACTTTGGCTAGGGTGAGTTTGAGGCATGTCATGGACTTCTTTAAAAAGAAAAACAGGCTTTAACATGTCACGGTCAGCCCCTGTGTTGGAAATACAGGCAGCGCACTGCGGCTTGGGTTTCCTCAGCTGTGTCTCCAGGACAGCGCCCTCGGGGTCCGCGATACGGATCATGTCACAGCATTCCCGGCAGGCATCACGACGGCGGCCACCTGGGACAAGGATTTGATCCTGGCACGGGCCGTCGCCATGGGGCAAGAGTTTCGGGGCAAGGGCGTAAACATTTACCTGGGGCCAACGATCGGTCCTCTCGGCCGCAAACCGCGAGGCGGTCGGAACTGGGAGTCATTCGGCGCCGATCCGTCACTGCAGGCCATTGCTAGCGCGCTGACGGTCCAGGGCGTGCAGTCGCAAGGAGTCATTGCCACAATCAAACACCTGATCGGCTACGAGCAGGAGATGTACCGCATGTACAATATCATCATGCCTGGCTACAGCTCAAACATTGGTGAGCCGCGGCTTGACCTCCGGGTGGCCATTGATTTCTGAGAAAGATGCTCATGCGTTTATCTTCAACAGACGACCGGACGCTGCACGAGTTGTATCTGTGGCCGTTTGCCGAGGCCGTCCATGCCGGAGCGGGTGCCGTCATGGCTGCTTATAATGCAGTATGTCTCTCTGTTGGTTGTCGTTCCCATTTTGCTGGTCTAGTACTAACGCTTGCAGGTCAACGGCTCTTCGTGCTCTCAAAACAGCCATCTCCTTAATGGCCTTTTGAAAAATGAGCTTGGCTTTCAAGGATTTGTCATGTCGGACTGGTAGGAGTTTGGCTTTTATTTCCTCTGTTTTTTTTTAGGAACCCCGTTCTGACGGCTTCCAGGCTTGGCCAGATCTCTGGCGTGGCATCCGCCCTGGCGGGCCTCGACATGGCCATGCCGGGCGACACTATGATTCCGCTGCTCGGGACGAGCTACTGGATGTACGAGCTGACGCGGTCGGCGCTCAACGGGTCTGTGCCGATGGACCGCATCGACGACATGGCGACGCGGGTGGTCGCGGTGTGGTACCAGATGGGCCAGGACGCGGACTTCCCGCCGCCCAACTTCTCGTCGAACACGGCGGACGCCACGGGCCTGCTGTATCCGGGGGCGCTCTTCTCGCCGAGCGGCGTGGTCAACGAGTTTGTCGACGTGCAGGGCGACCACGCGCAGGTGGCGCGGCAGGTGGCGACGGACGCGATCACGCTGCTCAAGAACAACGGCTCGCTGCTGCCGCTGGCGGCGGCGCGCCCGCTGGCCGTGTTTGGCACGGACGCGGCCGTCAACTCGGCGGGCGCCAACGCCTGCGCGGACCGCAGCTGCGACACGGGCACGCTGGGCATGGGCTGGGGGTCGGGCACGGCCAACTACCCGTACTTTGACGACCCGATCACGGCGCTGCGCAACCGCAGCACGGGCGGCGTGACGTTCTACAACACGGACAGCTTCCCGTCGTCGGCGGCCAAGCCGAGCAGCGCTGACGAAGTGGCGGTCGTGTTCCTGTCGTCCGACTCGGGCGAGAACCAGGACACGGTCGAGGGCAACCACGGCGACCGCGACGCGTCCGGGCTGGCGGCGTGGCACGGCGGCGACGCGCTGGTGCAGGCGGTGGCGGCTGCGTACAGCCACGTGGTCGTCGTCGTGCACACGGTGGGCCCGCTGGTGCTGGAGCCGTGGATCGACCTGCCGTCCGTGCAGGCGGTGGTGTTTGCGCACCTGCCGGGCCAGGAGGCGGGCGCGTCGCTGGCCGACGTGCTGTACGGCGCGGTGGCGCCGAGCGGCCACCTGCCGTACTCGATCCCGCGCGCCGAGTCCGACTACCCGGCCAGCGTGGCGCTGACGGGCTTCGCCTTGGGCCAGCCCCAGGACACGTACGCCGAGGGCCTGTACATCGACTACCGCTACCTGCAGAAGCACGGCATCGCGCCACGCTTCGCCTTCGGCCACGGCCTGAGCTACGCGAACTTTTCGCTGCGCAGCGCCGCCATCCGCGCCGTGACCAGCCTGACCAGCACCACGCCGCCGCCGCCGGCATCAGACAACAAAGCCGCCACGCCCACGTACAGCACGGCAATCCCCCCCGCCGCCGAGGCCACCATGCCGGCCGGGTTCTCGACCATCTGGCGCTACCTGTACTCGTGGCTGAGCGCGTCCGACGCCGCCGCCGCCGTGGCCGCCGCCGTCAAGTCCACCTACCCGTACCCGGCGGGCTACTCGACCACGCAGAAGCCCGCGCCGCCCGCCGCCGGCGCCGCCGGCGGCAACCCCGCGCTCTGGGACGTCGCGTACGCGCTCTCCGTGGACGTGGCCAACGACGCTGGCAGCACCCACGCCGGCCGCGCCGTCGTCCAGGCCTACCTGCAGCTGCCGGCCGGCAGCCCCTACGACGCGCCGCTGGTGCAGCTGCGCGATTTTGCCAAGACGGCCGCGCTCGCGCCCGGCGCGCCCGCCGCCGCGGTCGCTCTGCAGCTCACGCGCAAGGACCTCAGCGTCTGGGACCCCGCGCCGCAGAACTGGGTGCTGCCCGGCGGCCTGCCTAGCGAGGCCCGCTACACCGTCTGGCTCGGCGAGGCCAGCGACCAGCTGCACACCGCCTGCTACACGGACACGCTGACGTGCGAGAGCGGGCTGAGCGGCCCGCAGGCGTAGGCGCGGGGGCCGGCGGCGCCGCTGCGCGATAGAAGAGGGTGCAAAGCGAGGCGAAAATCAGGAGAGCATTGGTGTATATAGAGCGTTTTTGTAATGTCATCTAAGTTAGTTTATAGTACATAAGTCTTTTTCGTCCATCATACAGACGCCTTTTCTTCCTCGTCTCTTTCGCTGTCCTTTGTATTCTCTCCCCTCGTAGAGAGCTTCCTTTCCATCTTAATGCGACAGCCGCTTCCGCCCCTTGGCCCGCCGCCGCGCCAGCGTCTTGCGGCCGTTCTTGGTGCGCACGCGGCTCAGAAATCCGTGCCTCCGCTTCTGGACCAGGCGACTGGTACGCTCCATGGTCGGCCGCGGCCCGCAGCGGATCTGGCTGGCCAGGCCGGCCAGGGCAGGGTGGCGTGAGATGGACGACGTGGCGACGACATCTGCGGCGGTGGCGTCGGCTATTGGGGCCACTGCTGGTGTCGGTATGCTGGAGCGGAAGACAGACACGCCGCCGAGCGCTGTGTTCGGGGTGGTGGTTGGCCGCAGCCGTGGCAGCACGGAGAAGAGCCTACCTCTCGTATCAGCAGAGTTCGACCGTGGGCAAAACAAAGCAACAATGCCGACGGCAAAGCAAAAGGAATCTTACCGTGTCTGTGTGTGAGATGTAGTCTTGACTGGCGCTGCCAGCCTCCGGCTACTGAAACGCAGAGCGGCCTCGCAGGCACCGAAGACGGTGGTCGACCGCACGCGAGCGGCGTTCATTGTGCTGTGTTGCGGGACGACAGGTTCGTGAACAAACAAGAAATGGCCACTTCTCAGGCCGTATTCCAAAAGGAGGTCGCTCGCTCGTAGTTATGCTGTCAATTGGATATGCGTCAGCAAGTCGGCAGACTCGCGTGTCGTTCGGTTCAACTTCAAATTCGCAAAGGTGAAGTTTTTCGGAAGCTTTTCGTTCTGGCGCTTGTGATTGGATGGCTGGAGTTGCTGCTTCGAGGCTGCTCCACAACTCTTCTACAGCGAATTTACCCCACTGAAAATTAGTGGACAGCCACGGACATTTTAGGGGCCAATTCACAACGAAAGGACGGCTTCAGTGAGTGTAGAACGATTGCTATCTGCTATTCCTATTCGCTGTTCCTTTTTAGTGTTTTTTGCTCATAATTGGAGTTCTTCCTTTCTAAAGTACAAAAGTATCTTGGCAATGCCCGTTTTTATTTCATACGCCGCTTTTTGCTAGGCTAGTTATTTCTCTATTCTCTGGAATTTCGGTATCGTGATGGAGAGTCTGGCCAGGGTGTCCAGCTGTTCCTCATATCACACTCGATCTTCCGCTCTCTAATGCGCGCGCTTCTCTACAGCTCGTCGCGGCCCGTGGCCTTGGCGGCCTTCTCGTCGTCCTTTGTCTCCTTGATGTCGACCTTCTCGGTGGACTGCCAGTCGAGGGCCTTGAGGCGCTCAGACAAGATAGGGTGGGAGAAGTGGTAGTTGGCAAACAGCCAGTCGGCGTCCATGGTGCTCAGGTTCTGGATCTGCAGCTTGATGAGGGAGCGGGCCAGCTCGGCCTTGTAGCCGAGGCCGAGGGCGAAGGCGTCGGCCTGGAACTCGTAGCGGCGGCTCAGCACGTTCATGAGCAGCTTGATGACCATGTCCATAGGGGCCAGAGCGTCAGAGAAGAGCAGGAAGCCGATGATGATGGGACGCTCATTGTGGAAGCCAAAGTCGGCGTACAGGCTCTTGTTGTTGATGAAGACGGAGAACAGCGCGAAGATGTAGAAGAAGTGAGCCTGCAAAAGGGGAAAAAAAAAAAGAAAGTTAGTTTTTGTTCCCCATTTTCAATGACACAAAGATTGCTGCGAGACGGCGCCTACCTGGGAGATGGCAAACAGGCGGGTGGTGTGGCCGAGGCTCCAGTGGCCCAGCTCGTGGGCCAGGACGGCGACGACCTCCTGGGTCTCGCTCTTCTCGATGAGGGTGTCGTAGATGACAATGTGCTTCTTCCAGGGCAGGCCGAAGAAGTAGGCGTTGCTGTGGGCGCTGCGGCGGCTGCCGTCGATGACGTAGAGCTCGTGCAGCGGGAACTTGAGCTTCTTGGCAAGGGTCTCGACGGAGGACTTGAGCTCGCCGGTCTCGAGCGGGGAGAGCTTGTTGAAGAGCGGCAGGATGGCGATGGGGTAGATGGTGATCATGAAGACCTGCAGGCCGGCTCCGAACAGCCAGACGTAGTAGAAGAAGTGCTCGCCGGTGCGCTTGATGATGGCGGGGAAGGCGGCGAGGATGGGCGGGACCAGGGTGAAGATGAGCAGCTGGGTCTTGAGCAGGTCGGTGATGAAGATGCGGGGCGTCTGCTTGTTGAAGCCGAACTTGGCCTCGAGCACAAAGGTGTGGTAGACGGAGCCGGGCAGCGAGAGCAGCTGGTTGAGCAGGATCGTGGTGAGCACAAAGACGATGGACTGGGAGATCTCGCCCGTGAAGCGGGCGGGCGCCCAGCGCAGCAGGAAGCTGCCAGACCAGGCCCACAGCTTGGGCAGCAGGTCGAACTGGAAGAAGGCCAGGTTCTGCAGCTGGTTCCACACGCCGTTGACAAACTCGAACTGGGCCTTGGCGCGGCCGTACGCCTGGCTCTTGTCAAAGACCTCCTTGGACACCTCGCGCTCTAGCACCTTGGGGGCCTTGGTCTGCTTGAGCACCTGGTACTGGCGGAGGGAGAGGAAGCCTTCGAGGAAGTACTGGGCGAGGGAGAAGCCCATGATGAGCCGCTTCCATGGGAAGGCGGGGCGGTCGAGGAACCGAGCAAGGCGCTGTCAAAAGAGACGGAAAGTCAGCCCATGATGAGGCGATAGACGAGGAACAAACAGTAGGTGACAGCAAGAGGGAAGGATGGAGACGGCGGAAGAAGCGGAACTATACCTGAAGAATATCCATCTCGAATGATATTTGCTGGAAGAGCCAAAGAAGGAAAAAAAAAAATAATAATAATAGGAGCTTGCGGTAGGAGCGAATTGCGTGTGAAGAGCACGCACACAGAGCCAAAAGAAGGAGAGGGATAGAAGACAGAAACACGAAAAAGAAACCAAAAGAAGGGAACGAAGGAGACAGAATGTAGAAGGAGAGAAGAAGGAAAAAAAGAAAAGAAGCCAAAACAGAATCTCTCTGGAGACTCCGGGCGTTTTTTCTAATTTTGTCCGACGAATCTCACAGACTGATGCGCAGAAACGCGGATACGGGGGAGGACAGCCGGTTTTATTCTTCACAAGAGATCGATGATTGCAAGCTGGCCTCGCTGGCCTCCTCGCTGGCCCTCCAGAGCGTTTCGCGTGCTTTGTTATCAGGCTAACTATTGCATAATCTTTCGTGGGGGAGGGTCGCACAACGGCAATCCTACAGCTCTCTGTTTAGGCATTAGCCCGCCAATCACTGCTGCAGTCGCCGTCTTTCAATTGCTGGGCCCCCCTGTTTATTGCCTGAGCCGCTCTGCGTCTCCAGTGAGCAAAAGATGTCACAGGGGTGTCTGGCCCCTGTAGAGGGCCAAGCACTTCTGGATCCCATCCGCGAGTCTAATTGAACGAACACCTTCAAGAATAACAGACTTCATACATTGGGGAAATGCAACGGCTATAAACATGCTATCTAAGCTTATGTATGTATATACATACATAGGTATATCATCTCATTTGGTATTGTATGCACCACTTGTCTCATCTTCTGACAGAAACCCTCATCACCAAACGACCAAACGTCTAGACGACCAAAAGAAAGCTGCTCAATTCCGTGGGATGCGCATGTTGATCTTCACGCGCTCTAGCAGCTGCTCCGTCGTGTCTCCGTCCTGCGGATGTAGGTTTCGCTGAGATAGGCATATTAGTGGCCGACGTTTCCTATGGCTAAATATGGCTTTTGTCATTTTTACACTTACCAATGCCAGCCATCGCCGCAGCTCCTCTCGTGTCCAGGTCTCAGGGTCACCGGTGGGATCTGACTGTGCGGGAAATAAGTCGCTGCCCCAGATGGCCCAGATAGCCACGCCGGTAATAAGACCGCTGAAAGCTACAAATGTGCATGTGTTAGACGGAACATGCTATTACAAAACCCGTAATATAACGGAGTCTCTCTCAATTGGATGTCGAAGAATACTCACCCAAGAATGCGTTCTTTGATATTCAGAGCGTTAGTAAGGAACAACATTGTGTCATATGTCATGAATAGCAGTTGCTGGGATATCGGATCGCACCTTGGACTTCATGGTCCTGTCCAGTGGAGTTGGCATCTTGACTTATAAGACTGCAAGTAATGCAAGGGAGGGGGCGGTTCTGTCAGTGACAAGTTTCTGAGTCTTTCTGCGTACTTGGACAGAAACTAAAAGCAAAGCAAGGTGCATGTGAAAGAAATATAAACATCTACGAGTCTTATATGCAAGACTGTCCTTCTAGCTAGCATCTCGCCACCTGTTCATCGTCGTCTCCCTCCCTAGTACAATAGCTGTCCAGCTCAGCATATCCAGGCAGCCACATGGAAGGGACTCTCCCCTGTCAAACCAGAAGGCCAGCAAACACCAATTCTTTTAAGAATTACATAATCCATGAGTTGGTCTGTGCGCATTTGCCAAGATTTCGGCACGTGTGGAGCCCACACAAAAATTGAATCGGAGGAAAAAAAAAATAAAAAAGAATTAGTGACAAAAATTAGAGGGTACAGCAAAAAAAGGGCATCCTCGAAATTTTGCTGCTTCAACCCCACGACCGTATCTACATCACAAGACGACGCCCAATTCATACCCTTTTTCTCCCAACATCACATACCCCAACCTCTTTCAAAATGCCTCGAGAAGTTAGCGACATTAAGCAGGTGTGTATCTATGAGTTCTACAGAGCCAATGGTATATTGAGGGTCGAAATACTGACATTCAACTTCTAGTTCATCGAGATCTGCCGGCGTGACGATGCGTCTGGTAAGTGAAGCGAAAAATCCCAATTACAGCGAGCGAGTAGGCGAGCGAGCGAAAGAAGGAGCCAGGAAGGGAGATTTGAGAAATGGGCAGAAATTTTACCGGATTTTGAGGAGACCAAAGAGACAATGACGTTCTAACACCTTATTCTTTTTTTCGATCGACAGACGCCCGGATCAAGAAGAGCAAGAAGACCAGCCTGACCAAGTTCAAGGTCCGGTGCAAGCGCAACCTGTACACCCTGGTTCTGAAGGACTCCGACAAGGCCGACAAGCTGAAGCAGAGCCTGCCCCCTAGTACGTTGTCTTCCTGTTCTAGTACTGACCTCGCACTCATCGAGTCTTACATGCTGACAAAACAACCCGCCAGACCTGACTGTCACCGAGGTCAACAAGAAGGACAAGAAGAAGTCCGCATAAAGGATTTGACCGGACGAGCTGATTAGGAAAAATTGATCAATTATAAAAAAAAAGGGCGAAAAAAATTCAAAAATCCATTGGCAAGGGGAGAGGGAAAAGCGAGCAACGGATGTCATAGTACAGGCAGGGAAAGCGATTTTCTCTTCCCTCCAGGGCGAGATCGCATCAATTGCATATTTTCTTTTTTTTCTGTTGAACTGATCTTTCTCTGCTGTTGCTCGTGCCTAACGACAGTTAATGTGTGCATCTTGAAGCGATCCGAAAACCAATACGACACGGAACGGAAGGGACCCAAGAGCCCGACTGGAACACTACGGTCTACGGAACAAGCAGTCAATCGAATGAGGGCGCCTTGAAAATAGAGATTGGCATACTGCTAGCTACTAACTGAATTGGAAGGACATGAATAAATGTATTCTCTCCGCACACTATCGACGCTTTCATTTTTTTTTCTGTTCTCGATTCTACAGGATCCGCCGGTAGTGCTTGGTGTCCACGCCGTCCGTGAGCTCCGCCAGGATCTTGCCGAGCTTGTCCGCGTTGGGCGCGCCGAAGAACCCCAAGTGCTGTTCCACCGAGTCCCAGCCGCACGTCAGCACGAATTCGTCCTTTTCCGCGCCCGTAGCGGGGTCTTTCTCCGGGTCGGCGCGCCACCCGCCGCGCTGCACATATGGTGCGCCGTAGTCGTTGATGTAGACCTTGTTGGCCTTGAAACCCTGGTCGAACGCCTCTCGCTGGCCCGGCTTGATGAAGAAGCGCGAGACGCTGACGACGGGGCTGTCGAGCAGCGGCGTGGCAGTGGCGGCGGCGCCGCCTTCCGCGGCTGCCGCCGGCTCCGTGAAGTGGTCCGCGTCTGAGTGCACGAGGACGACCGGCTTGGCCGGGTCGTCGTCGCCTGTCGGCTTATACAGGTTGGCGCCGACGGCGCCCACGATGGCGGCGCGGTCGGGCTCCGTGGCGGCCCAGGCGTCGTGCTGGTCCACGCCCGTCCAGGTGGCCGCCAGCAGCACGGCGCCCGGGTCCTCGATCTGCTGCAGCAGCCAGGCCCGCCCGCCCGTCGTCGCATTGGTCCCCGCCGGCACCGCCAGCTTGAGCCACCGCGTCTGCGCCGCCAGCGCTGCCTCCAGCGCCGCCCGGAGCTCCGGCGTCACGGCCGGGGCGGCGCCCTTCATTACGCCGAACTCGGTAACAACCATGTCTGCGGAAATTAATTTTCCACAAAAGAAAAAACCGTAGATTTGTATTTGGTGTAAGCCTCTGCTATGTCAATTTGCGGCTCATCCAGGTCTCTTTTCCAAATGATCAATCTACGATTTCCTTCCCCTCCGCTCCTATTTATGGGCAGCGCGCCCTGTCGCACGTACGTGTCGCATGTACAATGCTTACTGCTGCGGATTTTGCATGTAGAGGAAAAGTGGACTTTGCAACGTGCGAGATGTGCGAGATATCACCTACAGGAAAATCACAAGCACGGAAAAAGAGGCCCGATCCAACCATAAACTCTAGTCAGCTGTCATGACGGTATGCACGGCATGGACTTTGTTGTTGTCCTCCTTCCTCTTGGAGGCTGCAAATCTGATGTCAGACTGAGCTGACATTCGTAGGGCGTGGCCGGCTGTCCGGGGAGAAAGCAAAGGGTGGTGGGTGCATGTCCCTACCATATTCTTCATTTGGACACTGGTGGTCGGAGCTGCTTATATGTCTCCGGCGGGAGCTGGCAGCACGTAGCAGCAACCAAAGCCTCACTAGGAGGGATTATGTCTGGGCTCATCTTGGCCCATGTCGTGATGTGCTTCTCTGGCCTGGGATGGGCGAACGGAATTGCCAGGACCCGCATCGCCAGAACCCCTCTTTTAATTTCGGACCCTCACGGTCTTGTCGTTAGGAAGCGGATCTAAGAATCAGATCTTGAGATACAAAGTCCGCTCCGGCCCTGACCCTGGCTCAAGTAACGGAGTCGTCGGTCTGCCCATAAGGCATATCATGAGCGAGCCGTAACTCTGCAGTACAACTCAAGACCGTGATGCATCGTCTTTCACTAAGCACTTGCTATGATGTCTTAACCTTTTTCTGCCTACGTACGGATCACTGTTCTACTTATGGAGACCGATAGGCTGCTTAGTTTGCATTACCACCGCACGCGCAGCAGTTTTCTATACACCTTGTAACTTTTAAGCGATCTCAAGAGAACAATGGCACCAATTAGGCCCTGCACGTGTTCTGAGATCAATCGATGAGTGCCGAGGCTGGGGTAGTGGAAATGCATAACACGGCCGGTATTTATACTGCATCCGGCTGGTATACCTTTGCCTCGAGAGCGCAAGAATACTACAATGGCCGATGCGACTTTGCGAGTCCCACCGAGGTGTTACGCGTCGTGCTAGCATGGACATGGACATCGCTACGAATTGTCGCTAACAACGAGAAAACGAAAAAAAAAAGACAGCGATGGTCTTGGATACATCGCTTGAGGATACATCGCATTGACCATAGTATAGCGAGATTATTCTCACAGTTCGATGAGATAGACCATCGCCAGTGTATAAAATGCAGTCAACATCCAAGACCCCTTTCTAGCCAGAGTCTCGGTCTGTGCCGCCAAGCCGCTCCGCAAGACTCAATTGTACACATTAAGATCTCTTTTCGTTTTGAAAATGACTGTCTACTCGCGTCTCCTTCGCAGCACGGCTGCTCTTCTGGCTGCTAGCTCTGCCGCGGCCATGCCGAACCCGCTGGTCGCACGAGGCACCATTTCGTCAGACGACATTGTGGGCTTCCCGCAGACGGTGCCGAGCGGCACGGTTGGCAACGTCTACCTGGCCTATCAGCCGCTGCTCAAGGTTGTGAACGGCTGCGTCCCCTTCCCGGCCGTGGACGCCGAGGGAGACACGAAGTAAGTGTCCCAGACGAGGAACAAGATTTGTGATTGAATGTGTCTCTACCACGTATAGTTTTTGCTTTTGGCACTAACTCTTTGCTTTAGTGCAGGTCTCAAACCGACAGGCGCCAGCGATGGTGACTGCTCCAGCAACACTGGTCAGATCTACGTCCGGGGCACGATATATGGAAACTACTACGCGCTGATGTACTCTTGGTTTGTCTCCCCCCTCACCCTTCAGCCAAACTGAAACAGAAGGAAAATGACAAAAGGAGGAGGAAACGAAATTCCAGTAAACCAGACTGCTGACAACCGGCGCAGGTACTTCCCCAAGGACGAGCCGTCGGACGGGCTCGGCCACCGCCACGACTGGGAGGGCGCGATCGTGTGGCTGTCCAGCAGCACGAGCACGGCGGCCGGCAACGTGGTGGCGGTGTGCCCGTCGCAGCACGGCGGCTGGGACTGCTCGACGGACGGGTTCACGCTGTCGGGCACGAAGCCGCTCATCGCGTACCAGAGCTACTGGCCGCTGGACCACGCGTGCTTCCTGACGTCGACGGTCGGCGGCTCGCAGCCGCTCATCGCGTGGGAGGATCTGCCGGCGGTCGCCCAGACGGCGCTGTCCACGACCGACTTTGGCGCCGCCATCGTGCCGTTCATTGACGCCAACTTTGAGAATAATCTGGCGGCCGCGACTTTCTGAGGGGAAAGAATTGGTGATTGCGCAGAGCAGCTGCAAGGGAGCGATGCGTTTTACGTTCTATGTTGCCTGAAGGTTGCAACCGTGAACTTAATTTTGATAACCAGAAAGTTTATTTCTTAGTCAAGATTTCCTAATTTGATTTCCCTCCTTCTTAGGTTCACAATATTGTCTCCTTTTTTCAGCTCTCGCTCTCATTTCGAGTGTTTATCTTTTGCTATGTTACCTCACCTACGGGGCACGGCATTCTCCGCGCCACTGGCGATGATCCTCTTAAACTGTTCCTAGCAGAGCTGAGACCAGGCCAATCCCCTTTTCGCCCTCTAGTGGAGACTCTTGGCTGTCCCTTGACCCAGCAATCAGGTTCCTCCCCTCTCTCGCAGGCAGAGGCGCTACAACGAGCTACCCGGATCTTGCTATAGTATGTCTATCATAGCGTACAGGTTGCAGCGTACCACAGGTCTAGGCCATACGGCAGTACGGCATTTCAGGCACATGACGATGGCGGTTTAGAAGCTTTGTGGAAGCCCCCTGACGGCGAATAAGATTGGCATAGCGGGACGGTATCATGCATACGTAGCCCAGTACGAGTCCTGCGCATCTGACCTTCACACGGCGACACGTACATGCTATGAGTACCCACATTTTAGCGCTCTCCAGGCAGAAGGAATAATAGCTCAGCAGCGTCGACGAGTGGCACGGCACAGGAAAAAGGGGAAGAGTGCGGAGTATTACAGCGTAGAAGAGTAGAGAGTAGAGAGCAAGACGAGGAGGGTAAGGGGTTAATCAAGCCAACCAGGTCAGCGAATCAATCAACGAATCAATCAATGAAGCAATCAACCAGTCAATCAATCCGTCAATCAAATCGAGGCAATTGTTGGGAAGACGGGACGGGCTCGCCTCTTTTTGTTTGTTCCCCCTCCCTCTCGCCTCTTTGTCTTCCCCAGGGATATTCCACATTCGCGAATCCACGATAGGGGGCAGTGCCTGGGACGACCGGGGGTCATTAATAAAACATTACTTCTATAATCCAGCTAGTCCTTTTCTGGTGTTCGTCGTTTTTCTATCTTTTTTCTTATTTGCGTGGATGCGTCTTCGTCTTCTATTAGGCGTTTGCCTCTCTTTTTTTCTTGTCTGTTATTATTTTTCTCTTGATCCTGCGGCACGGAATACAACCATCCCAACTTTCTTGTTCCTTGTTGGTGTGACACCCTAATTGCTTCTGTGGCTTTTGTTTGTCCTTCCTCTTTACCTCTCAGCTTGGTAGAGCTCTTCTGTGCTGCAGGCGACGATACGCAAGACACGGCCGGCTGCGTAGGGAAGCTCCACGCGATCCCAAAAGTCCCAACAGTTTCTCGGGCATAAAGAAAAATTGGCACGCATCTCCCTCTCCCAAGCAAAAAGAAGTGCTTCGTTCGTACGACTCGCCAATTGCTTTTTTTCGAACTACTGCGAGAGCATACACCGCCCTTCCTTCGATACTTTGCGTGCTCTTTTTCTTTCTCCAGTTGTCTCACCACCCCTTTCAACGCTTTTTCGCATTCCGCGCTACGCCTCGTCACCCTCCTCCAGTCCCTCCCCCTTTTCGCTACCCTCCCTCTCCCGTCCCACGCGAGACATCCCCTACCATAAGGAATGACGAGCGGCGCCAATGGGATCAGCCGAGAGGTGGACCGCCTCCATATCAAAATGACGGCCAACGACGACAGCAACAACCTGTCCGGTGCATCCAGCAACGGACACACAACACAACAGCAGCAGCGTCGCAGGATGGATCGCAAGCAGTCGAGCCCCATGATGCCGGCCTTTATGGTCTCGGCCCCGGGCAAGGTTATCGTGTTTGGCGAGCACTCGGTGGTGCACGGCAAGGTTGGTGCTACCCCGCTAAAAAGAGAGAGAGAGAGAGAGACACACACACACACGAAGAAAGTTACTGACAATGCGCTTCTGCGCTTTCTAGGCTGCGGTGGCGGCGGCGATCTCGCTGCGGTCGTACCTGCTGGTGACGACGCTGTCCAAGTCGAAGCGGACGGTGACGCTGCGGTTTCCGGACATTGACATGTCGCACACGTGGAACATTGACGAGCTGCCGTGGGCGGTGTTCTCACAGCCGGGCAAGAAGAAGTTCTACTACGACCTGGTGACGGCGCTGGACGCGGACCTGCTGGCGGCGATCCAGCCGCACCTGGCGGGGGTGTCGCTGTCCAAGTCGGAGCACGAGCGCAAGGTGCACCAGGCGTCGGCGCTGTCGTTTTTGTATCTCTTCCTGTCGCTGGGGTCGCAGAAGTTCCCGGGCTGCGTATACACGCTGCGGTCGACGATTCCGATCGGGGCGGGGCTGGGCAGCAGCGGGTCGATCGCAGTGTGCATGGCGACGGCGCTGCTGCTGCAGCTGCGGGCGCTGTCGGGCCCGCACCCGGACCAGCCGGCGGAGGAGGCGCGGCTGCAGGTAGAGCGGGTCAACCGCTGGGCGTTTGTGGCGGAGATGTGCATCCACGGCAATCCGTCGGGTATTGACAACACGGTGTCGACGCAGGGCAAGGCGGTCGTGTTCCAGCGCGCCGACTACAGCAAGCCGCCGACGGTGCGGTCGCTGTGGCGCTTCCCGGAGCTGCCGCTGCTGCTGGTCGACACCAAGAAGGCGCGGTCGACCAAGGTCGAGGTGGCCAAGGTGGGGCGCCTCAAGAAGGTCCAGCCGGCCGTCGTGGGCCACATCCTGGACGCCATGGACGCGGTGGCGCGCAGCGCCATTGCCATCATCGACGCGCAGCAAGGCGGGGACGGCGGCGACTCGGACAGCAGCAGCAGCAGCAACGGCAGCGGCGCCGGCAGCGACAGCGACGCGGAGGAGGCACCACGCGCCAACGGCAACGGCAGCACCAAGCACGCAAACGGCAAGGCGGCAGCAGCAAGCAACGAAGACAACGACGACGACGACGCTGCGCCCGCCGACGCCCTCAGCAGCCTCGGCGAGCTCATGGCCGTCAACCACGGCCTGCTGGCGGCGCTGGGCGTGTCGCACCCGCGGCTCGAGCGCGTGCGCGAGCTGGTCGACCATGAGGGCCTGGGCTGGACCAAGCTGACGGGCGCCGGCGGCGGCGGCTGCTCTATCACGCTGCTGCGGCCGCAGGGCGACGGCGATGCCAAGGGCAAGGGGGGCAAGACCAGCAGCAGCAGCCGCGTCGAGGCGCTTAAGCGCCGCCTCGAGGCCGAGGGCTACCAGCAGTTCCAGACCACGCTCGGCGGCGACGGCGTCGGCGTGCTATGGCCCGCCGTGCTGCGCAACGGCATGGACGAGGACGAGGAGGGCGGCATGGAGATCGACGTCGAGAAGTTCCTCAACGCCGAGGGCAACGAGGGCGTCGAGCGCCTCGTCGGCGTCGAGGGCGGCGGCGGCGAGCGCGAGGGCTGGAAGTTCTGGCGGCAGTGAGCGGCTCAGAGGGGAGATGGAGAGGGAGAGGGAGAGGGAGAGGCAAAGATGCTCGTCTGGCGAACGCTGTCTGCCACACCTTCACTGTGCTTCCCATGCTTCTCTTTTCTAGTGTCTCTCTCTGTCTCTATCCTTCCCTCTCCCCCTCTCTCCTTTCCTATCAGTCTCTCTTTTCTCTTGACTTTCCTTTCTAGTCTCTCCTACTTCTGCCTCCTCGTCCTTTTCTTTGTCATGTGTGTGCACTCTTGCGGCGTTTTCTTTGTTGGGTCAAAAAGGGAGGAAGGCAAGGGAACAAACAAATCGAGGTGTCACGGAGGCCCACAGGAGGGCCATGGAACTGTTCATTGTCGACTATAGTCGCGCTGCGGCTGTTGTGGTTGGTAATGTTGTAAATAATCTTCTCATCAAGAACCCTTTTAGAAGCCTCACCTTGCGGTAACCAACACGCGAATCATAGCGGTAACTTTAATCTAGTAAAACCTAAAGTAATAATGAAAACAAAAAACAAAACATCCAGGCTGCATTGGTGTAAGCCCCCTTATGTTCATTTAGCATTGTGCTCACTCAATGACAATTGCTTCCTCTCGCATTCATCCACCCGTCTGAGGTGCATCGTATCGTGGACCTTCCTGCTGGTATAATTCACTGCCGCTTTCAGCAACTCGACACTGCCAACAAGAAAACTGTCTCTGGCTGCTGCTCAAACGCCCTAATATCGTCGTATCATCGCCCTAACAGCCGCCTTGCGCCCTGTAGATTCTGTCTTTTAGTGGGGCTCTGACGAGCGGCTCTGATCTTTTTTCTGCAGCCGAGCCAAGCCAAGCCCTGCGGCGTCTTTTTGTCTTGCGAGTTGCTTCTAAACCCCGCCAAATGCTTCGAATTTCTTCTTCCCCGGAATAGTTCACAACTCCCAACATCTACGACAACCGAAAACAGGCACAAAGCCGGGCAGACGATGCCACCGAAGGGCAAGGCCGCACACAAGGCCAAGGAAACTAGCGGTACGTCGAACATAGAGATTTCACAGCTCTCTATATCATATTCTACTTCTTCCTCTGCTTCCCCTCCCTCTCTTTTCCTACCTCTGTCTAACTTTCTCCCTTTCTACCTTCGTCTCTCTTTCTCTCTACCTCTCCATTCCGTCACACACTTTTCCCCTCCCCTCCCTTCACTCTGCACATTCATCTGACTGCCTGCTCTCCCACAGCACCTTCAGCAGCCGCAGCCTCACAGCCTGCCGCACCACCAAAACCACCGAGCACCGTCCACGAGCGCAGCCAGCAGCGATACGACCAGGGTCGGCCGTTCGCCCAGACCATCGACAAGGCCGGCCTCAGCGCGCTCTCCCCAGCCGAGCGCGCCGCCTGGACCAGCACGCAGTACCTCGGCGGCGGCTCCGCATCATCTTCTTCCCAGTCCAAGGGCAGCAGCAACACCGTCGGCCGGCACCTCCTCTCTAACAAGGGCCAGAAGGAGCTCTGGCGCCACGTCAACGAGTCCAGCCTGCCCCTCCGCGCACTGAAGAAGCCCCGAGCACCAGCCCCGCCAGCGCCGCCAGTACCTGCGCCAGCAGCAGCAGGAGCAGCACCGTCACCACCACCATCCGTCTGGGGCCGTGACCGAGCCGGCCGCGACGTGGGCGACTACACCCTCGAGGACTTCCGCGCCCGCACCGTCCGCCGCCTGCGCCTGACCGCCCTCGAGGTAGCACACTGCGCCTTTGAGGCAAAGCGCGGCGCAAGCCTAGCCGGCAGCACAGCCGACACCCCCTCCGAAGTTCTCCAAGAAGAAAAGCAGCGCCGCGCCGACATCGCCAAGCTGCGCATGGAGCTGTACGGGCAGCACACCGGCGGGTCCTACGCCCAGGACCCGGCCTGGGACGACGTGGAGCCCATCGTGCTGGACGAGCCCGAGGGCGCCCTGGCGGCCATCGCCTACCCCGAGGCGTATCTCGAAGGTGTGTGCCTCTCCCCCTCCTCCTCCTCCCCCCTCGCCTGTCTTGGCGTGTCTGCTGTCATCCTGTTCTTGTGCGGCCGTCCCTGCTGACTGCCGCGGCCCAGCTATCGCGTACCTACGGGCGGTCATGGCCAAGCCCGAATACTCGCCGCGGTGCCTGCGGCTGACGGAGCACGTCATCTCGCTCAACCCGGCGCACTACACCGTGTGGCTGTACCGCTTCTCCATCATCCGCGCGCTGCGGCTGTCGGTGCCAGATGAGATCGCCTGGCTGGACAGCGTGGCGCTGCAGAACCTCAAGAACTACCAGATCTGGCACCACCGCTACCTGCTGGCCGAGTTCTACTACCCGCAGATCGCCGCGCACCCGGTCGCCGTCGGCGCCTTTGCACGCAGCGAGGTCGCCTTTATGACCACCATCCTGGCCGAGGACACCAAGAACTACCACGTCTGGTCCTACCGCCACTACCTGGTGCGCCGCCTCGGCTACTTTAGCGAGGAGGAGCTGCGCGCCACCGAGGCCTTCTTGCGACAGGACGTCCGCAACAACTCCGCCTGGGCCCACCGCTTCTTCCTCGTCTTCTCGGACCCGCACCACTCCAGCACCGCCGACGCGACCAAGGAAGCCGCCGCCGCCGCCGCCGCCGCCGCCCCGCAGCCGGCCCCGGGCCACACCGGCCTCGAGAACGCCATGGCCGCGCTCAACATCGCGCACGACCCGGCCGTACCCGCGGCCGTCGTCGACCGCGAGGTCGCCTATGCCCAGATGCAGATCGTGCGCGCGCCCCAGAACGAGAGCCCCTGGAACTACCTGCGCGGCGTCCTGACAAAGGGCGGCCGCCCGCTGGCGTCTGTCGAGGCGTTTGCCGCGCAGTTCGTCCAGAACGTGGACGGCGCCGAGGGCGAGGGCGAGGGAGGCGAAGCAGCTGTCGAGACGGTCAAGAGCACGCACGCCCTCGACGTGCTCGCCGCCGTCGCCCAGGAAAAGGGAGACGCCCAGCGAGCCGACCGCTACCTGCGCCGCTTGGCCGAGAAGTGGGATCCCATCCGCGCCGGCTACTGGCAGTACCGGCGGCAGATGCTGGCCGCAGCGGCGTAGGGACACCAATATGAAAGAAAATAAGAAAAATGATTTTATATTTCACAGAATGGAAAAGACGCGCGACCGCAGACCCTGGTGGAAAGCTCTGCATTTCATGTTT
The DNA here is from genome assembly GCA_002917075.1 of Hawksworthiomyces lignivorus. Lineage (NCBI taxonomy): Eukaryota > Fungi > Ascomycota > Sordariomycetes > Ophiostomatales > Ophiostomataceae > Hawksworthiomyces > Hawksworthiomyces lignivorus. The sequence goes on along the minus strand of NTMA01000130.1, from coordinate 8,047 downwards.
GGCATTCTATTTTTACATGTTTCGGGATACAAGGGGGTGAAAAGTTCGCGGTGATAGAAAAGACATGGTCTTTCTTTTTCCCTATTCAAACTACTCCATTTCTGTTTGCCCTTTGCTCCCAGTCTCTGTGTAGTTTTTGCTCCATCCTGCTGTATCCCCATTCCATAAATCCAATCCGTACTCCTGCATAGCAAAGTAACATAAAAAGCAAAAAAAAGTTGTTCATTCAAACAGAAGACGCGAGGAGGTTCCCTTTATCGCACAGCGTTAGACCTCTCACGGATCTTAGTTGTTAATTTTGACGAATTCGCAAAGAAGGAGCGCGTGTCGCCAGGCTGGCACACAAAAAAAAAAATTCCAGAGCAGCTGGACCACTTCCGAGGCCTCACAGCGCCCGGAAGTTCTGGCTCAGGATCAGGAACCGCTGCAGGCCGCGCGGCGCCTTGGCACCGGCCGCCAGAACGTCCCAGTTGGGCACCAGCACGAACACCTCGGTGAAGGCGCCGCGCGGCGCGTCCTTGCCGCCGCCGTACTGCACGTGGCCCGTCACCTGCACCAGCAGCGACACCATGCGCTGGCGCAGCTCCTGCTGCTGCCGCGCGCTGCTGCTGTTGCTGATTCCGCCGCCGGCCGGGTTCGCGAGCTGTTGCAGCAGCTGCTCCGGGCAGCCCAGCCGGAACTGCGGGTTGACCACGTGCACGTCGAAGCCGTCGACGTCGTAGCGCACGCGGAGGGCGTTGTTCGAGGCGCCAGACGACGACGCCGCCGCCGAAGCGCCGTTTGCTGCGCCATTTTTGGTGCTGCCACCTCCTCCTGCCTGCTTCTCGAGCAATGCCGCAAAGTCAGAAGGCTGCGGGCACACGCGGCCGTTGATGGAGATGTCGGCAGCCGCGCCCGCTACGGCGTACTTGGCGCTGCTGTTGACGTAGAAGTTGGCCAGGGGCTTGCGGTCGCTGACGGAGGTGTAGAACCAATCGATGAAGCCCTGGGCGCCTATAGCAAGTTCTGTTAGAAGAAAAAGCGTGCAAAGAAGCCAAAGGGGGGTTGGGGGTACGTACTGTCTGTCGATGACTTGACTTCGAGCTCCTCGGCGGTGGCAGCGGCCATTGCAAAAGGGTATATTCGGGGAAGCGGTGACTAGTTATATTATGTGGGAGAACTGCCCCAGATAAAACTCGAGAAACACCCTCTTAGCAGGGCGTCCAAACGGTCTTGAGTGCGGACAGCTTGCTGTTCTTCCAAGAGATGGGAGGGAAGATGCGCCTCTTGTCCTCCAGCGGTAGAATAGAGCGCAAGAAGAGCTCGTCGACTCTCCGCAGCTTATACAGTTGTCTTTGAGAAGTGAGTGTATATAGATGTCGTATATAAGTAACTGAAGACAGAACCGCCAAAAACCAGTCTGCAAGAGCTTGGAATGTTGCCGTTCTCAACTTTTCGAGTTGAATGTAAAAGGGTCTAAATAGTTCACAGTGCGGGCGACCAAGTCAAGAAAAAAAGGACTTGCCCCTCTAAGGCGGCGAGCCCACAGGCAACCAAGCTCTCCCCACAGGCTGCTACAGTTATCGGCGATAAGTTCCCGCACGTTAATCTTATCCCATCGCGTGAGCTCTTCGCTGAAGCTTTCTTTTTCTTTTTTTTTTTTGCGCCTTTGGTTACTGAGCTTCAGATGCTCACGACAACTAGACGAAATCAAGCTCGCATCCACCAATTGTCTCCTAGATGGACCGTCTAGCAGCGTCCCGTGGGCTTGGCTGCCTGCAGAGGACCTGCTGCCTGCGCCGGACTCCGCCACGACTACTGCCTGGCCGCCGCCATCTGCAGCGCTTCCAGAGCGACGTCGCCTTTACGAAGCCGTATTACGTGACAGCGCCCATCTTCTACGTCAATGCAGGTGCGTAGCGAGAATCCTTGTTCACTTGTCTCAGCTGCCGTCTCCTATTTTTTTTTTCTCTGTCAATGGCAATTGGTGCAGCGGCTCACGGGCGTGTCTAGACCCTCATGTCGGCCATCTGTACACGGTGGTCCTGGCCGACGTGCTGAAGCGCTGGCAGACGCTGCTCGGCCGCCGCGCGCTGCTGTGCACGGGCACGGACGAGCACGGTCTCAAGGTGCAGCAGGCGGCGGACCGCGCGGGGGTGCCGCCGAAGCAGCTGTGCGACGAGGAGTCGGCCGTGTTTGCGGACCTGAACCGGCGGGCCAACGTGGACGCCGACTTTTTCATCCGCACGACGGACGCGGACCACGCCGAGGCGGTGCGGGCCATCTGGCGGCGGCTGCGGCGCCGCGGCTTCGTGTACCAGTCGCAGCACCAGGGCTGGTACTGCGTCAGCGACGAGACGTTCTACCCGGCGTCGCTGGTGGAGCGGCGGCTGAACCCGGCCACGGGCAAGGCCGAGATGGTGTCGACCGAGACGGGCAAGACGGTCGAGTGGACCGAGGAGCGCAACTACCACTTCCGCATGACGGCCGTGCGCGACCGCCTGCTGGACTTCTACGCGGCGAACCCCGACTTTGTCACGCCGCCTGCGCGCATGGCCGAGGTCGTCCAGTGGGTCACCCACCAGCTCGAGGACCTGTCCATCTCGCGACCGGCCAGCCGCCTGACCTGGGCGATCCCCGTGCCCGAGGACGCCAGCCAGACCATCTACGTCTGGGTCGACGCCCTCGTCAACTACATCACCAAGGCGGGCTACCCGGCGCGCTGGGCGCCCGAGGAGCAGCGTGAGCTGGAGGCGGAGGCGGCGGCCGAGCTGGCCGAGCTGGCGGCTACCGCCCCTGCTGCTGACGGTGGCGTCAGTGGTGGTAGTAATACGAGTAATAGTACCGACGGTACTGCTGCTACCCTAGCCGAAAGCAGCAGCAGCAGCAGCAGCGGTGGCGCCGCCGCCGCCGCCGCAGTCGCCTCCGCCATCGCGGCCGAGGACCTCACGCCCGAGCAGGTGCGGCGCCAGCAGGGCGGCGGCTGGCCGGCCGACGTGCACGTGGTGGGCAAGGACATTGTGCGGTTCCACGCGGTGTACTGGCCGGCGCTGCTGCTGGCGCTAGACCTGCCGCTGCCGCGGCGCGTGCTCAGCCACGCCCACTGGACGCTGGGCCGCCGCAAGATGTCCAAGTCGGTCGGCAACGTCGTCAACCCCTTTTACGCCATGGACCGCTTCGGCGTCGACGCCATGCGCTTCTACCTCGTCCACGACGGCGGCCTCGAGCACGACGCCGACTACGGCAACGAGCACATTGCCGACCGCTACAAGAAGGGCCTCCAGGGCGGCCTCGGCAACCTGCTCGGCCGCGTCACCCGCTCCGCCCGCTGGAGCGTCCGCGAGGCCGTCGTGCGCCGCACCCAGGCCGGTGCCGCCGCCACTGACACCGACGAGGACCCCCACATTGCCGCCCAGGCCGCCGCCGTCGACGCCGTCGCCGCCCTAGCCGCTGAACACATGGCCCGCCTCGACCCCCGCGCCGCCCTGCGCGCCGCCATGGACGTCGTCTACCAGACCAACAAGTTCTTGCAGGACGCCGCCCCCTGGCAGCTCGCCGCCGAGCTCGCCGCCGCCGCACCCGCGGATCCTGACGCGGATGCCGCCGCCGCTGCTGCCGCCGTCCGCCGCCGCCTCGACCAGGTCATCTTCCTCGCCGCCGAGTCCCTGCGCGTCGTCGGCATCCTGATGCAGCCCGTCATGCCGTCCAAGGCCGCCGAGGTGCTCGACGTCCTAGGCGTCGGCCGCATGCATCGTACCTTTGCCCACGCGCGCCTAGGTGCCGACCCAGACTACGGCGTGCCCCTGCGGCCGCCCGGCAAAGGTAAGGAGGACGGCCTGTTCCCGCCGCTGCCAGTAGAGGACTGAGGTATCCTCAACATCACATGAAATGCGCTGATGATCATGGTCGTAATGCAAAGGGAGGCGACCCTGTACGATAATTCAAAAGATGATATGCACAAAACACATAAATGTATATATAGACGATTCAAACGCAGCTACAATATCATTATTTAGACCCCGAGACAAACAAAAGATTATTTGAATGCAAAGCGCTCTGTTTTGCAGCGCTGCCGTTAGAGGTGCCTTTTTAACTGCCGTATTTCTACGAGCTTGACTCCGTAGCGGGAGGGCTAATGCGATGCCAAAACTCACTTCTACGTAATTTGAATCCAAGGTAGAGCTATTTCTGCTTTCGCCATGACGCATTGTTCAGGGGGGGGGTTGCATCACAAAAATAATAGAGGCTAAATAATTATCACCGAAAAGGCAGCAACACTCTAAGCCTTACGCCTAATCGACTTTTTTGAGCTAAAGCATCCGCTTTTATAATGCCAGTAGCAGCAGAGTGCATACAAATTCTGTGTTCTACTGTTTGAAATTTCTTTGAATCTTCCTAGTTGTGAGATGGAATATGCCAACAGTTGATGTTTTTATAAAGACTTGGAAACATAAAAGGTTGTCAATTTCTTCTCTTGAGCATAGAACATTGATTTATCTTTCCGCTATTGCAGTCATACACACCGCCTTCGCTTCGAATGTCTCATTTAATTTGAAACTGGCAAACAAAGCCTTGTCTCTGCATCCAGAGAACTGAGTGCATACAAACAGTGTCAGTAATACGTAATGAAGATCAACGAAAATACAGGTAAGAAAGCAATTTCATAATCCAGCTTCCAGGCACCCTTGTAATCCACATAATTTGCTCATACACTGTCGCAGCCGTCTCGACGTCGGCGGTCTTGCTCGTACCGTACGAGAGCCGCCACGTCCCAACGTATCATGCATGGATGGAGGATGAGGTAATCTCCTTCGCTTGAGCTTATTTTGCGCTTGAGCTTATTTTGCGCTTATCGTATCTGCTTCATACCGTCTCTAACTTGAAATACGTAGGCTGTCCGGACGGCTACTGCGTCAGAACGACTGACCCTCGAGGAGGAGTATGAGAACCAGGTCTCGTGGCGTGCCGCCTCGGACAAGCTGACTTTTATTCTGTGTCAGCCATCAGCTGCTGAGACCCAAGGTGATGCGAGTAAGGCCATCGTGGCTGGGGTAGACGATGCCCCAGACCGCATGGTCGGCGACATCAACTTCTTCTTGTACCCCTGGGAAGAAGAGGACGAAGATGAGGAGGCTCAAGACAAGGCGACAACAGGCGACGAGAGCGCAAAACCTATCTTGTATAGCGGCGAAGTCGATGTCATGATTGCTCGTCTAGAGCACCGGGGCCAAGGCTTCGGTCGTGCGGCCGTCACAGCGTTTCTACACTACATCCTGCAGCAGCATCGAGCGTCTATTTTGGCCGAGGCAGCAGGCAAGGCAGACGACGAAGTCCCCCAGCTCAAGCAGCTTGTCGTTAAGATTCAGTCTACGAATACGGCCAGTATCAACCTGTTTCAAAGTCTTGGTTTCCAGCAGAAAGGCGGGGTCAACTACTTCGGCGAAGTTGAGCTTGTCCGAAACAGTTTGGAGGCACCACCACCAGAGGCATATTCAGAGAGGATTTACTCAAGGACCGATGCCGCATAGCAAAGAGGAAATAGAAATAGATTTTCATGTATTAACTGCTCTATAATTCGTAATATAATTTTTTTTCTATGAAATAGAATACCCATAAAGAAAAGGGGAAAAAAAAGCATGATAAGTAACGTAAAACTCTTGAAAAGCGCTCATAGAAGGTCATCACACGCCAAACCGCTTGCGGTAGCCAGAAAGCATGTCGAGGTTGATGTTGGAGCCGCCGCACACGATGACGACGACGTTTTTCTGGGCCCACTCGGAGTCTGAGAGGCCCGCGCCCAGGTGCTGCCGCAGCACGTTGACGGGCTGCTGCTGCTTCGGGCCCGCGGCCTCGGGCGCGGCCGGCGTGTAGAGCGGCGCCAGCGCCGCGCCGCAGGCGGGCTCTACTAGAATGCGGGTGTCGTCGAGGAAGCGCACGATGGCGTCGACGGCGGCGGCGTCGCTGACGACGGCCGACACGACGGCCTGCGGGTGGCGCGCGTGCCAGCCGTACGTCTGGTCGGCGACGCGGATGGCGCCCAGCGACGTCGCGATGGACGTGATGGCGGGGAGCGTCACCAGGTGGCCGGCCGCGACGCTGGCGGCCAGGCTCTCGGCGCCGTTGGTCTCGACGGCCAGCACTTTAGTGGGAGGCGCCGCGCCGTCGCCACCCAGCCCGTACACCTTCTCGATGCCCTCCATCAGCCCGCACATGAGGCCGCCGCCGCCCACGCTGCACACAAAGGCGTCCGGATGGACGGGGCCTGCCGCACCGGGGGGGCACGCCGTCCGCAGCTGCTCCTGCACCTCACTGACGAGCGTTGCCGCGCCCGTCCAGATGTCCGGGTGGTCAAAGGGCGGCACGTAGATCTCGGTCGCCGCGGCGGCGGCGCCGCCGTCCGCCGCCTTCTGTCCCATCACCTCCTCGCGCATGTACTTGTCGGCCTCCGCCCAGCTGGCGCCTTGCTGGCGCACGTCCGCGCCCAGCGCCTGCAGCTTACCTATCATGTACTCCGAGGTGGACACGGGCACAACGATGGTGGCCGGCGCGCCCAGGTCCCGCGCCGCTGTCGCGCACGCCAGCCCGGCGTTGCCCCCGGACGAGCAGTAAAAGTGCACGCTGCCGCTGCCGGCGCCGCTGCTCTGTGCACGAGAGAGTGCGCACACCATCAGGTTGCCGACGCCGCGCGACTTGAACGAGCCCGACGGCTGCAGGAACTCGAGCTTGAGGTAGATGTTGCTGAGCACGAGGTGTTAACACAGACTTCCAATGCTCTCAAAAGCGGCACAAGCACACGTACCATCCGGCCGTCTTAGAGAGCCCCGCCGAGTAGATGCAGGGTGTCTCGATCCAGGGCTTGGCCGGTCCGGCCGAGTCAGGCGGAAGGGAGCCCATAATGAGAATGTGGATGTTGCGTCAAACAGTAAATCAAACGCCGTATATGCCGGTCTAACAGCAGCCTTTTGTTTTCCCCGGATTTTCGATCAATTCCAGGTGCTCTTGCAGCGTCTCTATGTAGGTGGACTTGGACGTCTTCAGAGACAGTTCAGTGACAACGGGAGCGGTCAACCGCCGTTAACACAACTATAGTTGCATATAATAAAGACCGCTTTAATCGAATCTGAAGGTTTTCAACAAGAAAAAGAAATATAAATAAAAAAAAGCCTTAAGAGAACGCCAATTTGGTCATCAACAAAAGAGACAAGAGAAAAAGAGAAGAGAAAGAGCAATTGGGCCTTTACTTAGTTTTGACATCGGGGGATCTCTTGTACCTTATCTTTTTTTTTCTTTCTTCTCTTTTGTCTTTAGTACCTTAATACAACAGCCTTTGGACGGGCGACGGGCAAATCATCTAACACCCTAAAGTATAGCGTCTCTATTTTGCCCTTTGTTTTTGCCTTATCGGCGAAGGTTCGGTACCTTTCCATCTCCGCGCCCTTTTCTTGACTTGCTCACGTTCCACTATCTTGTACGAGTACGAATTTTTCTCCGCTGTGTCGATGGTTGATGAATAAGGCACTCCGTTTAAACTTTGTTCCAAACATCATCTCCAATGGCAACTTCTGACAGACCAATTACCTAACTGATCTCCCCCCATGACCTAGATCTTTTCAATGGCCACTACACCCCATACGGCAGTCTTTCCCCTTTCCGTCCGTTCCATCTCCTCATCGTGTATCATATTGTCGCCTATTACCTATCTATTACCCTCACGATTTCCATGATTCGTGACTTGACATAATTAAAACATGGTCAATTGCGATACACGTTCCGTTCTTTTATCTGTTGGTGTCGCACCGGCTAGAATGCCTTATACCGACGCTAAACGAAGAGGGCATCCTTGTAGAGAACAGCAATCGTTTAGTTTCCGCTTCCGTTCGCTTTCTCAGAACGAGGCTTGCTATTCTAGTTCTGAGCTTGTTTTTACTGTAAAGATTGAATACTACGCACGGCATAGGTTCCAGAATAGCGTGGTGCAGTAGAGTAGCTACGCTATGCTGATCCATAGCGGAGGATCCGGCGTGAGGATCTCCATTTTCTTTTTTTTTTTTTTTTTTTTTTTTTAACC